>OZ034811.1:13499572-13692072 GCA_964028335.1 Altica lythri
CGTTGCAAATATGACAATTATGACATTTTCACATACTTTTATCTCAATTTTTTAACATTTGTTGCTTGAAATATAAAGATTTTGACATTTGTCTCTTTTTGACATTTTACGTTGTAAATATGACAATTTTGACACTTTCACATCAATTTTTGACACTACAATTTTGACATGTCATCTGTCAAATATGATATTTTTGACATTTGATACACTTCTATGCCAACTTTTTAACATTTTACGTTGTAAATATGACAATTTTGACATTTGACATGCTCCTATGATACTTTTTGACAATTGACATTTCACATTATATCCAATATAACCTAAATTCGCATTTTACATCTCAGATATCATTTATTCAATAGAAAAACTCATCCATTTAATTGAAGAAATACTTCTAGGTGGTTGAATCGAGATAAATGCGAACCAGTTGAAAATTATATCCAAAACTGGTTGGATTTGGGTGTGAAATGGATAGGAGGATGTTGTAGAACATACGCAATGGATGTAACAAGAATAAAGAAAGAAGTAAAAATATGGCAGGAAAAACACTAAACTAGATAAAGATACAAAATTTTATATTCGACCATTACATGAAAGACTTTCTAGGTTATTCGAGAATGATCTCTCTCTTTCTAGTTGTGTATTGTTTAGGTTCGATTTATGTTTCGCGTACATTCTAGAATGTTCTTTTGTTGTATATAAGGGGATGTATGGGCAGTTAAGGGGAGTTTATTGTATTGTTAATCAGTTTAAACTTTATCCAGCAGAGTTCTGTGTATTTTGTGAATAAATTGTGTTAAAGTCCCCATAAGTGTTTCAATATGTTCGAAATGTTTCACAGATTCTGGTGGATTAAAAAGTCATATTAGAACTCATACTGACGAGAAACCTTTTAAATGTAAAATTTGTTCAAAATGTTTCAAACATTTCAATAGTTTAAAAAGTCATATTCGAACTCACACTGGCGAGAAACCTTTTAAATGTAAAATATATTTGAAATGTTTCACAACATATATAAGGGGATGTATAAGCAGTTAAGGGGAATTGAAATATGTAATTTGAATAGTTCATTGTATTGTCAATCAGTTTAAACGTTATCTAGGAGAGTTTTGTGTATCTTTAACAATTTTGTGAATAAATTGTGTTAAAGTCCCCATGAGTGTTTTAATACTTTATTATCAAAATTTGATAATATTTTTACCAAAAAACTAAAATTTTTATCAAAAATAAGCAAATCTGTAATTGTCGGTAACTAGATTATAATTTTTTTATAATAAATTTTGAAATCTGCAAATATTTCGAGCATCCTCGTATATTTTTCAAATAAAATTGCATTTTTGATTAATTTTAATACTTTTTTATCAAAATTTGATAATATTTTTAACAAAAAAACAAAATTTTTATCAAAAATAAGCAAATCTGTAATTGTCGGTAACTAGATTATAATTTTTTATAATAAATTTTGAAATCTGCAAATATTTCGTGCATCCTCGTATATTTTTCAAAAAAAGTTGCATTTTTGATTAATTTTAATACTTTTTTATCAAAATTTGATAATATTTTTACCAAAAAAACAAAATTTTTTATCAAAAATAAGCAAATCTGTAATTGTCGGTAACTAGATTATAATTTTTTATAATAAATTTTGAATTCTGCAAATATTTCGAGCATCCTCGTATATTTTTCAAAAAACTTGCATTTTTGATTAATTTTAATACTTTTTTATCAAAATTTGATAATATTTTTACCAAAAAAACAAAATTTTTATCAAAAATAAGCAAATCTGTAATTGTCGGTAACTAGATTATAATTATTTATAATAAATTTTGAAATCTGCAACTATTTCGAACATCCTCGTATATTTTTCAAAAAAAATTGCATTTTTGATTAATTTTAATGCTTTATTATCAAAATTTGATAATATTTTTACCAAAAAAACAAAATTTTTATCAAAAATAAGCAAATCTGTAATTGTCGGTAACTAGATTATAATTTTTTATAATAAATTTTAAAATCTGCAAATATTTCGTGCATCCTCGTATATTTTTCAAAAAAAAATTGCATTTTTGATTAATTTGAATACTTTTTTATCAAAATTTGATAATATTTTTACCAAAAAACCAAAATTTTTATCAAAATTAAGCAAATCTGTAACTGTCGGTAACTAGATTATAATTTTTTATAATACATTTTGAAATCTGCAAATATTTCGAGCATCCTCGTATATTTTTCAAAAAAAATTGCATTTTTGATTAATTTGAATACTTTTTTATCAAAATTTGAGAATATTTTTACCAAAAAACCAAAATTTTTATCAAAATTAAGCAAATCTGTAACTGTCGGTAACTAGATTATAATTTTTTATAATACATTTTGAAATCTGCAAATATTTCGAGCATCCTCTTATATTTTTCAAAAAAAATTGCATTTTTGATTAATTTGAATACTTTTTTATCAAAATTTGAGAATATTTTTACCAAAAAACCAAAATTTTTATCAAAATTAAGCAAATCTGTAACTGTCGGTAACTAGATTATAATTTTTTATAATACATTTTGAAATCTGCAAATATTTCGAGCATCCTCGTATATTTTTCAAAAAAAATTGCATTTTTGATTAATTTTAATACTTTTTTATCAAAATTTGATAATATTTTTACCAAAAAACTAAAATTTTTATCAAAAAATAAGCAAATCTGTAATTGTCGGTAACTAGATTATAATTTTTTATAATAAATTTTGAAATCTGCAAATATTTCAAGCATCCTCGTATATTTTCAAAAAAAGTTGCATTTTTGATTAATTTTAATACTTTTTTATCAAAATTTGATAATATTTTTACCAAAAAAACAAAATTTTTATCAAAAATAAGCAAATCTGTAATTGTCGGTAACTAGATTATAATTTTTTATAATAAATTTTGAAATCAGCAAATATTTCGAGCATCCTCGTATATTTTTCAAAAAAAATTGCATTTTTGATTAATTTTAATACTTTTTTATCAAAATTTGATAATATTTTTACCAAAAAACCAAAATTTTTATCGAAATAAGCAAATCTGTAATTGTCGATAACTAGATTATAATTTTTTATAATAAATTTTGAATCTGCAAATATTTCGAGCATCCTCGTATATTTTTCAAAAAAAGTTGCATTTTTGATTAATTTTAATACTTTTTTATCAAAATTTGATAATATTTTTACCAAAAAAACAAAATTTTTATCAAAAATAAGCAAATCTGTAATTGTCGGTAACTAGATTATAATTTTTTATAATAAATTTTGAAATCTGCAAATATTTCGAGCATCCTCGTATATTTTTCAAAAAAAGTTGCATTTTTGATTAATTTTAATACTTTTTTATCAAAATTTGATAATATTTTTACCAAAAAAACAAAATTTTTATCAAAAATAAGCAAATCTGTAATTGTCGGTAACTAGATTATAATTTTTTATAATAAATTTTGAAATCTGCAAATATTTCAAGCATCCTCGTATATTTTTCAAAAAAAGTTGCATTTTTGATTAATTTTAATACTTTTTTATCAAAATTTGATAATATTTTTACCAAAAAACCAAAATTTTTATCAAAAATAAGCAAATCTGTAATTGTCGGTAACTAGATTATAATTTTTTATAATAAATTTTGAAATCTGCAAATATTTCGAGCATCCTCGTATATTTTTCAAAACAAGTTGCATTTTTGATTAATTTTAATACTTTTTTATCAAAATTTGATAATATTTTTACCAAAAAACTAAAATTTTTATCAAAAATAAGCAAATCTGTAATTGTCGGTAACTAGATTATAATTTTTTATAATAAATTTTGAAATCTGCAAATATTTCGAGCATCCTTGCATATTTTTCAAAAAAGTTGCATTTTTGATTAATTTTAATACTTTTTTATCAAAATTTGATAATATTTTTACCAAAAAAACAAAATTTTTATCAAAAATAAGCAAATCTGTAATTGTCGGTAACTAGATTATAATTTTTTATAATAAATTTTGAAATCTGCAAATATTTCGAGCATCCTCGTATATTTTTCAAAACAAGTTGCATTTTTGATTAATTTTAATACTTTTTTATCAAAATTTGATAATATTTTTACCAAAAAACCAAAATTTTTATCAAAAATAAGCAAATCTGTAATTGTCGGTAACTAGATTATAATTTTTTATAATAAATTTTGAAATCTGCAAATATTTCGAGCATCCTCGTATATTTTTCAAAACAAGTTGCATTTTTGATTAATTTTAATACTTTTTTATCAAAATTTGATAATATTTTTACCAAAAAACCAAAATTTTTAACAAAAATAAGCAAATCTGTAACTGTCGGTAACTAGATTATAATTTTTTATAATAAATTTTGAAATCTGCAAATATTTCGAGCATCCTCGTATATTTTTCAAAAAAAATTGTATTTTTGATTAATTTTTATATTTTTTTATTAAAATTTGATAATATTTTTACCAAAAAACCAAAATTTTTATCAAAAATAAGCAAATCTGTAATTGTCGGTAACTAGATTATAATTTTTTATAATAAATTTTGAAATCTGCAAATATTTCGAGCATCCTCGTATATTTTTCAAAAAAAATTGCATTTTTGATTAATTTTAATACTTTTTTATCAAAATTTGAGAATATTTTTACCAAAAAACCAAAATTTTTATCAAAAATAAGCAAATCTGTAATTGTCGGTAACTAGATTATAATTTTTTATAATAAATTTTGAAATCTGCAAATATTTCGAGCATCCTCGTATATTTTTCAAAAAAAATTGCATTTTTGACTAATTTTAATACTTTTTTATCAAAATTTGAGAATATTTTTACCAAAAAACCAAAATTTTTATCAAAATTAAGCAAATCTGTAACTGTCGGTAACTAGATTATAATTTTTTATAATACATTTTGAAATCTGCAAATATTTCGAGCATCCTCGTATATTTTTCAAAAAAAATTGCATTTTTGATTAATTTGAATACTTTTTTATCAAAATTTGAGAATATTTTTACCAAAAAACCAAAATTTTTATCAAAATTAAGCAAATCTGTAACTGTCGGTAACTAGATTATAATTTTTTATAATACATTTTGAAATCTGCAAATATTTCGAGCATCCTCTTATATTTTTCAAAAAAAATTGCATTTTTGATTAATTTGAATACTTTTTTATCAAAATTTGAGAATATTTTTACCAAAAAACCAAAATTTTTATCAAAATTAAGCAAATCTGTAACTGTCGGTAACTAGATTATAATTTTTTATAATACATTTTGAAATCTGCAAATATTTCGAGCATCCTCGTATATTTTTCAAAAAAAATTGCATTTTTGATTAATTTTAATACTTTTTTATCAAAATTTGATAATATTTTTACCAAAAAACCAAAATTTTTATCAAAAATAAGCAAATCTGTAATTGTCGGTAACTAGATTATAATTTTTTATAATAAATTTTGAAATCTGCAAATATTTCGAGCATCCTCGTATATTTTTCAAAAAAAATTGCATTTTTGATTAATTTTAATACTTTTTTATCAAAATTTGATAATATTTTTACCAAAAAACCAAAATTTTTATCAAAAATAAGCAAATCTGTAATTGTCGGTAACTAGATTATAATTTTTTATAATAAATTTTGAAATCTGCAAATATTTCGAGCATCCTCGTATATTTTTCAAAAAAAATTGCATTTTTGATTAATTTTAATACTTTTTTATCAAAATTTGATAATATTTTTACCAAAAAACCAAAATTTTTATCGAAATAAGCAAATCTGTAATTGTCGATAACTAGATTATAATTTTTTATAATAAATTTTGAATCTGCAAATATTTCGAGCATCCTCGTATATTTTTCAAAAAAAGTTGCATTTTTGATTAATTTTAATACTTTTTTATCAAAATTTGATAATATTTTTACCAAAAAACTAAAATTTTTATCAAAAATAAGCAAATCTGTAATTGTCGGTAACTAGATTATAATTTTTTATAATAAATTTTGAAATCTGCAAATATTTCAAGCATCCTCGTATATTTTTCAAAAAAAGTTGCATTTTTGATTAATTTTAATACTTTTTTATCAAAATTTGATAATATTTTTACCAAAAAAACAAAATTTTTATCAAAAATAAGCAAATCTGTAATTGTCGGTAACTAGATTATAATTTTTTATAATAAATTTTGAAATCTGCAAATATTTCAAGCATCCTCGTATATTTTTCAAAAAAAGTTGCATTTGTGATTAATTTTAATACTTTTTTATCAAAATTTGATAATATTTTTACCAAAAAAACAAAATTTTTATCAAAAATAAGCAAATCTGTAATTGTCGGTAACTAGATTATAATTTTTTATAATAAATTTTGAAATCAGCAAATATTTCGAGCATCCTCGTATATTTTTCAAAAAAAATTGCATTTTTGATTAATTTTAATACTTTTTTATCAAAATTTGATAATATTTTTACCAAAAAACCAAAATTTTTATCGAAATAAGCAAATCTGTAATTGTCGATAACTAGATTATAATTTTTTATAATAAATTTTGAATCTGCAAATATTTCGAGCATCCTCGTATATTTTTCAAAAAAAGTTGCATTTTTGATTAATTTTAATACTTTTTTATCAAAATTTGATAATATTTTTACCAAAAAAACAAAATTTTTATCAAAAATAAGCAAATCTGTAATTGTCGGTAACTAGATTATAATTTTTTATAATAAATTTTGAAATCTGCAAATATTTCAAGCATCCTCGTATATTTTTCAAAAAAAGTTGCATTTTTGATTAATTTTAATACTTTTTTATCAAAATTTGATAATATTTTTACCAAAAAAACAAAATTTTTATCAAAAATAAGCAAATCTGTAATTGTCGGTAACTAGATTATAATTTTTTATAATAAATTTTGAAATCAGCAAATATTTCGAGCATCCTCGTATATTTTTCAAAAAAAATTGCATTTTTGATTAATTTTAATACTTTTTTATTAAAATTTGATAATATTTTTACCAAAAAACCAAAATTTTTATCGAAATAAGCAAATCTGTAATTGTCGATAACTAGATTATAATTTTTTATAATAAATTTTGAATCTGCAAATATTTCGAGCATCCTCGTATATTTTTCAAAAAAAGTTGCATTTTTGATTAATTTTAATACTTTTTTATCAAAATTTGATAATATTTTTACCAAAAAAACAAAATTTTTATCAAAAATAAGCAAATCTGTAATTGTCGGTAACTAGATTATAATTTTTTATAATAAATTTTGAAATCTGCAAATATTTCAAGCATCCTCGTATATTTTTCAAAAAAAGTTGCATTTTTGATTAATTTTAATACTTTTTTATCAAAATTTGATAATATTTTTACCAAAAAACTAAAATTTTTATCAAAAATAAGCAAATCTGTAATTGTCGGTAACTAGATTATAATTTTTTATAATAAATTTTGAAATCTGCAAATATTTCGAGCATCCTCGTATATTTTTCAAAAAAAGTTGCATTTTTGATTAATTTTAATACTTTTTTATCAAAATTTGATAATATTTTTACCAAAAAAACAAAATTTTTATCAAAAATAAGCAAATCTGTAATTGTCGGTAACTAGATTATAATTTTTTATAATAAATTTTGAAATCTGCAAATATTTCAAGCATCCTCGTATATTTTTCAAAAAAAGTTGCATTTTTGATTAATTTTAATACTTTTTTATCAAAATTTGATAATATTTTTACCAAAAAAACAAAATTTTTATCAAAAATAAGCAAATCTGTAATTGTCGGTAACTAGATTATAATTTTTTATAATAAATTTTGAAATCAGCAAATGTTTCGAGCATCCTCGTATATTTTTCAAAAAAAGTTGCATTTTTGATTAATTTTAATACTTTTTTATCAAAATTTGATAATATTTTTACCAAAAAAACAAAATTTTTATCAAAAATAAGCAAATCTGTAATTGTCGGTAACTAGATTATAATTTTTTATAATAAATTTTGAAATCTGCAAATATTTCAAGCATCCTCGTATATTTTTCAAAAAAAGTTGCATTTTTGATTAATTTTAATACTTTTTTATCAAAATTTGATAATATTTTTACCAAAAAACCAAAATTTTTATCAAAAATAAGCAAATCTGTAATTGTCGGTAACTAGATTATAATTTTTTATAATAAATTTTGAAATCTGCAAATATTTCAAGCATCCTCGTATATTTTTCAAAAAAAGTTGCATTTTTGATTAATTTTAATACTTTTTTATCAAAATTTGATAATATTTTTACCAAAAAAACAAAATTTTTATCAAAAATAAGCAAATCTGTAATTGTCGGTAACTAGATTATAATTTTTTATAATAAATTTTGAAATCAGCAAATATTTCGAGCATCCTCGTATATTTTTCAAAAAAAATTGCATTTTTGATTAATTTTAATACTTTTTTATCAAAATTTGATAATATTTTTACCAAAAAACCAAAATTTTTATCGAAATAAGCAAATCTGTAATTGTCGATAACTAGATTATAATTTTTTATAATAAATTTTGAATCTGCAAATATTTCGAGCATCCTCGTATATTTTTCAAAAAAAGTTGCATTTTTGATTAATTTTAATACTTTTTTATCAAAATTTGATAATATTTTTATCAAAAAACCAAAATTTTTATCAAAAATAAGCAAATCTGTAATTGTCGGTAACTAGATTATAATTTTTTACAATAGATTTTGAAATCTGCAAATATTTCAAGCATCCTCGTATATTTTTCAAAAAAAGTTGCATTTTTGATTAATTTTAATACTTTTTTATCAAAATTTGATAATATTTTTATCAAAAAACCAAAATTTTTATCAAAAATAAGCAAATCTGTAATTGTCGGTAACTAGATTATAATTTTTTACAATAGATTTTGAAATCTGCAAATATTTCGAGCATCCTCGTATATTTTTCAAAAAAAGTTGCATTTTTGATTAATTTTAATACTTTTTTATCAAAATTTGATAATATTTTTACCAAAAAAACAAAATTTTTATCAAAAATAAGCAAATCTGTAATTGGCGGTAACTAGATTATAATTTTTTATAATAAATTTTGAAATCTGCAAATATTTCAAGCATCCTCGTATATTTTTCAAAAAAAGTTGCATTTTTGATTAATTTTAATACTTTTTTATCAAAATTTGATAATATTTTTACCAAAAAACCAAAATTTTTATCAAAATTAAGCAAATCTGTAATTGTCGGTAACTAGATTATAATTTTTTATAATAAATTTTGAAATCTGCAAATATTTCGAGCATCCTCGTATATTTTTCAAAAAAAGTTGCATTTTTGATTAATTTTAATACTTTTTTATCAAAATTTGATAATATTTTTACCAAAAAAACAAAATTTTTATCAAAATTAAGCAAATCTGTAATTGTCGGTAACTAGATTATAATTTTTTATAATAAATTTTGAAATCTGCAAATATTTCGAGCATCCTTGCATATTTTTCAAAAAAAGTTGCATTTTTGATTAATTTTAATACTTTTTTATCAAAATTTGATAATATTTTTACCAAAAAACCAAAATTTTTATCAAAATTAAGCAAATCTGTAATTGTCGGTAACTAGATTATAATTTTTTATAATAAATTTTGAAATCTGCAAATATTTCGAGCATCCTCGTATATTTTTCAAAAAAAATTGCATTTTTGATTAATTTTAATAGTTTTTTATCAAAATTTGATAATATTTTTACCAAAAAACCAAAATTTTTATCAAAAATAAGCAAATCTGTAATTGTCGGTAACTAGATTATAATTTTTTATAATAAATTTTGAAATCTGCAAATATTTCGAGCATCCTCGTATATTTTTCAAAAAAAATTGCATTTTTGATTAATTTTAATAGTTTTTTATCAAAATTTGATAATATTTTTACCAAAAAACCAAAATTTTTATCAAAAATAAGCAAATCTGTAATTGTCGGTAACTAGATTATAATTTTTTATAATAAATTTTGAAATCTGCAAATATTTTGACCATCCTCGTATATTTTTTAAAAAAAGTTGTATTTTTGATTAATTTTAATACTTTATTATCAAAATTTGATAATATTTTTACCAAAAAACTAAAATTTTTATCAAAAATAAGCAAATCTGTAATTGTCGGTAACTAGATTATAATTTTTTATAATAAATTTTGAAATCTGCAAATATTTCGAGCATCCTCGTATATTTTTCAAAAAAAATTGCATTTTTGATTAATTTTAATACTTTTTTATCAAAATTTGATAATATTTTTACCAAAAAACCAAAATTTTTATCAAAAATAAGCAAATCTGTAATTGTCGGTAACTAGATTATAATTTTTTATAATAAATTTTGAAATCTGCAAATATTTCGAGCATCCTCGTATATTTTTCAAAAAAAATTGCATTTTTGATTAATTTTAATAGTTTTTTATCAAAATTTGATAATATTTTTACCAAAAAACCAAAATTTTTATCAAAAATAAGCAAATCTGTAATTGTCGGTAACTAGATTATAATTTTTTATAATAAATTTTGAAATCTGCAAATATTTTGACCATCCTCGTATATTTTTTAAAAAAAGTTGTATTTTTGATTAATTTTAATACTTTTTTATCAAAATTTGATAATATTTTTACCAAAAAACTAAAATTTTTATCAAAAATAAGCAAATCTGTAATTGTCGGTAACTAGATTATAATTTTTTATAATAAATTTTGAAATCTGCAAATATTTCGAGCATCCTCGTATATTTTTCAAAAAAAATTGCATTTTTGATTAATTTTAATACTTTTTTATCAAAATTTGATAATATTTTTACCAAAAAACCAAAATTTTTATCAAAAATAAGCAAATCTGTAATTGTCGGTAACTAGATTATAATTTTTTATAATAAATTTTGAAATCTGCAAATATTTCGAGCATCCTCGTATATTTTTCAAAAAAAATTGCATTTTTGATTAATTTTAATACTTTTTTATCAAAATTTGATAATATTTTTACCAAAAAACTAAAATTTTTATCAAAAATAAGCAAATCTGTAATTGTCGGTAACTAGATTATAATTTTTTATAATAAATTTTGAAATCTGCAAATATTTTGACCATCCTCGTATATTTTTTAAAAAAAGTTGTATTTTTGATTAATTTTAATACTTTATTATCAAAATTTGATAATATTTTTACCAAAAAACTAAAATTTTTATCAAAAATAAGCAAATCTGTAATTGTCGGTAACTAGATTATAATTTTTTATAATAAATTTTGAAATCTGCAAATATTTCGAGCATCCTCGTATATTTTTCAAAAAAAATTGCATTTTTGATTAATTTTAATACTTTTTTATCAAAATTTGATAATATTTTTACCAAAAAACTAAAATTTTTATCAAAAATAAGCAAATCTGTAATTGTCGGTAACTAGATTATAATTTTTTATAATAAATTTTTAAATCTGCAAATATTTTGAACATCCTCGTATATTTTTCAAAAAAAATTGCATTTTTGATTAATTTTAATACTTTTTTATCAAAATTTGATAATATTTTTACCAAAAAACCAAAATTTTTATCAAAATTAAGCAAATCTGTAATTGTCGGTAACTAGATTATAATTTTTTATAATAAATTTTGAAATCTGCAAATATTTCGAGCATCCTCGTATATTTTTCAAAAAAAATTGCATTTTTGATTAATTTTAATAGTTTTTTATCAAAATTTGATAATATTTTTACCAAAAAACCAAAATTTTTATCAAAAATAAGCAAATCTGTAATTGTCGGTAACTAGATTATAATTTTTTATAATAAATTTTGAAATCTGCAAATATTTCGAGCATCCTCGTATATTTTTCAAAAAAAATTGCATTTTTGATTAATTTTAATAGTTTTTTATCAAAATTTGATAATATTTTTACCAAAAAACCAAAATTTTTATCAAAAATAAGCAAATCTGTAATTGTCGGTAACTAGATTATAATTTTTTATAATAAATTTTGAAATCTGCAAATATTTTGACCATCCTCGTATATTTTTTAAAAAAAGTTGTATTTTTGATTAATTTTAATACTTTATTATCAAAATTTGATAATATTTTTACCAAAAAACTAAAATTTTTATCAAAAATAAGCAAATCTGTAATTGTCGGTAACTAGATTATAATTTTTTATAATAAATTTTGAAATCTGCAAATATTTCGAGCATCCTCGTATATTTTTCAAAAAAAATTGCATTTTTGATTAATTTTAATACTTTTTTATCAAAATTTGATAATATTTTTACCAAAAAACCAAAATTTTTATCAAAAATAAGCAAATCTGTAATTGTCGGTAACTAGATTATAATTTTTTATAATAAATTTTGAAATCTGCAAATATTTCGAGCATCCTCGTATATTTTTCAAAAAAAATTGCATTTTTGATTAATTTTAATAGTTTTTTATCAAAATTTGATAATATTTTTACCAAAAAACCAAAATTTTTATCAAAAATAAGCAAATCTGTAATTGTCGGTAACTAGATTATAATTTTTTATAATAAATTTTGAAATCTGCAAATATTTTGACCATCCTCGTATATTTTTTAAAAAAAGTTGTATTTTTGATTAATTTTAATACTTTTTTATCAAAATTTGATAATATTTTTACCAAAAAACTAAAATTTTTATCAAAAATAAGCAAATCTGTAATTGTCGGTAACTAGATTATAATTTTTTATAATAAATTTTGAAATCTGCAAATATTTCGAGCATCCTCGTATATTTTTCAAAAAAAATTGCATTTTTGATTAATTTTAATACTTTTTTATCAAAATTTGATAATATTTTTACCAAAAAACCAAAATTTTTATCAAAAATAAGCAAATCTGTAATTGTCGGTAACTAGATTATAATTTTTTATAATAAATTTTGAAATCTGCAAATATTTCGAGCATCCTCGTATATTTTTCAAAAAAAATTGCATTTTTGATTAATTTTAATACTTTTTTATCAAAATTTGATAATATTTTTACCAAAAAACTAAAATTTTTATCAAAAATAAGCAAATCTGTAATTGTCGGTAACTAGATTATAATTTTTTATAATAAATTTTGAAATCTGCAAATATTTTGACCATCCTCGTATATTTTTTAAAAAAAGTTGTATTTTTGATTAATTTTAATACTTTATTATCAAAATTTGATAATATTTTTACCAAAAAACTAAAATTTTTATCAAAAATAAGCAAATCTGTAATTGTCGGTAACTAGATTATAATTTTTTATAATAAATTTTGAAATCTGCAAATATTTCGAGCATCCTCGTATATTTTTCAAAAAAAATTGCATTTTTGATTAATTTTAATACTTTTTTATCAAAATTTGATAATATTTTTACCAAAAAACTAAAATTTTTATCAAAAATAAGCAAATCTGTAATTGTCGGTAACTAGATTATAATTTTTTATAATAAATTTTTAAATCTGCAAATATTTTGAACATCCTCGTATATTTTTCAAAAAAAATTGCATTTTTGATTAATTTTAATACTTTTTTATCAAAATTTGATAATATTTTTACCAAAAAACCAAAATTTTTATCAAAAATAAGCAAATCTGTAATTGTCGGTAACTAGATTATAATTTTTTATAATAAATTTTGAAATCTGCAAATATTTCGAGCATCCTCGTATATTTTTCAAAAAAAATTGCATTTTTGATTAATTTTAATACTTTTTTATCAAAATTTGATAATATTTTTACCAAAAAACTAAAATTTTTATCAAAAATAAGCAAATCTGTAATTGTCGGTAACTAGATTATAATTTTTTATAATAAATTTTGAAATCTGCAAATATTTCGAGCATCCTCGTATATTTTTCAAAAAAAATTGCATTTTTGATTAATTTTAATACTTTTTTATCAAAATTTGATAATATTTTTACCAAAAAACCAAAATTTTTATCAAAAATAAGCAAATCTGTAATTGTCGGTAACTAGATTATAATTTTTTATAATAAATTTTGAAATCTGCAAATATTTCGAGCATCCTCGTATATTTTTCAAAAAAAATTGCATTTTTGATTAATTTTAATACTTTTTTATCAAAATTTGATAATATTTTTACCAAAAAACTAAAATTTTTATCAAAAATAAGCAAATCTGTAATTGTCGGTAACTAGATTATAATTTTTTATAATAAATTTTTAAATCTGCAAATATTTTGAACATCCTCGTATATTTTTCAAAAAAAATTGCATTTTTGATTAATTTTAATAGTTTTTTATCAAAATTTGATAATATTTTTACCAAAAAACCAAAATTTTTATCAAAAATAAGCAAATCTGTAATTGTCGGTAACTAGATTATAATTTTTTATAATAAATTTTGAAATCTGCAAATATTTCGAGCATCCTCGTATATTTTTCAAAAAAAATTGCATTTTTGATTAATTTTAATACTTTTTTATCAAAATTTGATAATATTTTTACCAAAAAACTAAAATTTTTATCAAAAATAAGCAAATCTGTAATTGTCGGTAACTAGATTATAATTTTTTATAATAAATTTTTAAATCTGCAAATATTTTGAACATCCTCGTATATTTTTCAAAAAAATTGCATTTTTGACTAATTTTAATACTTTTTTATCAAAATTTGATAATATTTTTACCAAAAAAACAAAATTTTTATCAAAAATAAGCAAATCTGTAATTGTCGGTAACTAGATTATAATTTTTTATAATAAATTTTGAAATCTGCAAATATTTCGAGCATCCTCGTATATTTTTCGAAAAAAGTTGCATTTTTGATTAATTTTAATACTTTTTTATCAAAATTTGATAATATTTTTACCAAAAAAACAAAATTTTTATCAAAAATAAGCAAATCTGTAATTGTCGGTAAGTAGATTATAATTTTTTATAATAAATTTTGAAATCTGCAAATATTTCGAGCATCCTCGTATATTTTTCGAAAAAAGTTGCATTTTTGACTAATTTTAATACTTTTTTATCAAAATTTGATAATATTTTTACCAAAAAACTAAAATTTTTATCAAAAATAAGCAAATCTGTAATTGTCGGTAACTAGATTATAATTTTTTATAATAAATTTTGAAATCTGCAAATATTTCGAGCATCCTCGTATATTTTTCAAAAAAAGTTGCATTTTTGACTAATTTTAATACTTTTTTATCAAAATTTGATAATATTTTTACCAAAAAACTAAAATTTTTATCAAAAATAAGCAAATCTGTAATTGTCGGTAACTAGATTATAATTTTTTATAATAAATTTTGAAATCTGCAAATATTTCGAGCATCCTCGTATATTTTTCGAAAAAAGTTGCATTTTTGATTAATTTTAATACTTTTTTATCAAAATTTGATAATATTTTTACCAAAAAAACAAAATTTTTATCAAAAATAAGCAAATCTGTAATTGTCGGTAACTAGATTATAATTTTTTATAATAAATTTTGAAATCTGCAAATATTTCGAGCATCCTCGTATATTTTTCGAAAAAAGTTGCATTTTTGATTAATTTTAATACTTTTTTATCAAAATTTGATAATATTTTTACCAAAAAAACAAAATTTTTATCAAAAATAAGCAAATCTGTAATTGTCGGTAAGTAGATTATAATTTTTTATAATAAATTTTGAAATCTGCAAATATTTCGAGCATCCTCGTATATTTTTCAAAAAAAGTTGCATTTTTGACTAATTTTAATACTTTTTTATCAAAATTTGATAATATTTTTACCAAAAAACTAAAATTTTTATCAAAAATAAGCAAATCTGTAATTGTCGGTAACTAGATTATAATTTTTTATAATAAATTTTGAAATCTGCAAATATTTCGAGCATCCTCGTATATTTTTCGAAAAAAGTTGCATTTTTGATTAATTTTAATACTTTTTTATCAAAATTTGATAATATTTTTACCAAAAAACTAAAATTTTTATCAAAAATAAGCAAATCTGTAATTGTCGGTAACTAGATTATAATTTTTTATAATAAATTTTGAAATCTGCAAATATTTCGAGCATCCTCGTATATTTTTCGAAAAAAGTTGCATTTTTGATTAATTTTAATACTTTTTTATCAAAATTTGATAATATTTTTACCAAAAAAACAAAATTTTTATCAAAAATAAGCAAATCTGTAATTGTCGGTAACTAGATTATAATTTTTTATAATAAATTTTGAAATCTGCAAATATTTCGAGCATCCTCGTATATTTTTCAAAAAAAATTGCATTTTTGATTAATTTTAATACTTTTTTATCAAAATTTGATAATATTTTTACCAAAAAACTAAAATTTTTATCAAAAATAAGCAAATCTGTAATTGTCGGTAACTAGATTATAATTTTTTATAATAAATTTTGAAATCTGCAAATATTTCGAGCATCCTCGTATATTTTTCGAAAAAAGTTGCATTTTTGATTAATTTTAATACTTTTTTATCAAAATTTGATAATATTTTTACCAAAAAACTAAAATTTTTATCAAAAATAAGCAAATCTGTAATTGTCGGTAACTAGATTATAATTTTTTATAATAAATTTTGAAATCTGCAAATATTTCGAGCATCCTCGTATATTTTTCGAAAAAAGTTGCATTTTTGATTAATTTTAATACTTTTTTATCAAAATTTGATAATATTTTTACCAAAAAAACAAAATTTTTATCAAAAATAAGCAAATCTGTAATTGTCGGTAACTAGATTATAATTTTTTATAATAAATTTTGAAATCTGCAAATATTTCGAGCATCCTCGTATATTTTTCGAAAAAAGTTGCATTTTTGATTAATTTTAATACTTTTTTATCAAAATTTGATAATATTTTTACCAAAAAACTAAAATTTTTATCAAAAATAAGCAAATCTGTAATTGTCGGTAACTAGATTATAATTTTTTATAATAAATTTTGAAATCTGCAAATATTTCGAGCATCCTCGTATATTTTTCGAAAAAAGTTGCATTTTTGATTAATTTTAATACTTTTTTATCAAAATTTGATAATATTTTTACCAAAAAAACAAAATTTTTATCAAAAATAAGCAAATCTGTAATTGTCGGTAACTAGATTATAATTTTTTATAATAAATTTTGAAATCTGCAAATATTTCGAGCATCCTCGTATATTTTTCAAAAAAAGTTGCATTTTTGACTAATTTTAATACTTTTTTATCAAAATTTGATAATATTTTTACCAAAAAACTAAAATTTTTATCAAAAATAAGCAAATCTGTAATTGTCGGTAACTAGATTATAATTTTTTATAATAAATTTTGAAATCTGCAAATATTTCGAGCATCCTCGTATATTTTTCGAAAAAAGTTGCATTTTTGATTAATTTTAATACTTTTTTATCAAAATTTGATAATATTTTTACCAAAAAAACAAAATTTTTATCAAAAATAAGCAAATCTGTAATTGTCGGTAACTAGATTATAATTTTTTATAATAAATTTTGAAATCTGCAAATATTTCGAGCATCCTCGTATATTTTTTGAAAAAAGTTGCATTTTTGATTAATTTTAATACTTTTTTATCAAAATTTGATAATATTTTTACCAAAAAAACAAAATTTTTATCAAAAATAAGCAAATCTGTAATTGTCGGTAACTAGATTATAATTTTTTATAATAAATTTTGAAATCTGCAAATATTTCGAGCATCCTCGTATATTTTTCAAAAAAAGTTGCATTTTTGATTAATTTTAATACTTTTTTATCAAAATTTGATAATATTTTTACCAAAAAACTAAAATTTTTATCAAAAATAAGCAAATCTGTAATTGTCGGTAACTAGATTATAATTTTTTATAATAAATTTTGAAATCTGCAAATATTTCGAGCATCCTCGTATATTTTTCGAAAAAAGTTGCATTTTTGATTAATTTTAATACTTTTTTATCAAAATTTGATAATATTTTTACCAAAAAAACAAAATTTTTATCAAAAATAAGCAAATCTGTAATTGTCGGTAACTAGATTATAATTTTTTATAATAAATTTTGAAATCTGCAAATATTTCGAGCATCCTCGTATATTTTTCGAAAAAAGTTGCATTTTTGATTAATTTTAATACTTTTTTATCAAAATTTGATAATATTTTTACCAAAAAAACAAAATTTTTATCAAAAATAAGCAAATCTGTAATTGTCGGTAACTAGATTATAATTTTTTATAATAAATTTTGAAATCTGCAAATATTTCGAGCATCCTCGTATATTTTTCGAAAAAAGTTGCATTTTTGATTAATTTTAATACTTTTTTATCAAAATTTGATAATATTTTTACCAAAAAAACAAAATTTTTATCAAAAATAAGCAAATCTGTAATTGTCGGTAACTAGATTATAATTTTTTATAATAAATTTTGAAATCTGCAAATATTTCGAGCATCCTCGTATATTTTTCAAAAAAAGTTGCATTTTTGATTAATTTTAATACTTTTTTATCAAAATTTGATAATATTTTTACCAAAAAACTAAAATTTTTATCAAAAATAAGCAAATCTGTAATTGTCGGTAACTAGATTATAATTTTTTATAATAAATTTTGAAATCTGCAAATATTTCGAGCATCCTCGTATATTTTTCGAAAAAAGTTGCATTTTTGATTAATTTTAATACTTTTTTATCAAAATTTGATAATATTTTTACCAAAAAAACAAAATTTTTATCAAAAATAAGCAAATCTGTAATTGTCGGTAACTAGATTATAATTTTTTATAATAAATTTTGAAATCTGCAAATATTTCGAGCATCCTCGTATATTTTTCAAAAAAAGTTGCATTTTTGATTAATTTTAATACTTTTTTATCAAAATTTGATAATATTTTTACCAAAAAAACAAAATTTTTATCAAAAATAAGCAAATCTGTAATTGTCGGTAACTAGATTATAATTTTTTATAATAAATTTTGAAATCTGCAAATATTTCGAGCATCCTCGTATATTTTTCAAAAAAAGTTGCATTTTTGATTAATTTTAATAGTTTTTTATCAAAATTTGATAATATTTTTACCAAAAAACCAAAATTTTTATCAAAAATAAGCAAATCTGTAATTGTCGGTAACTAGATTATAATTTTTTATAATAAATTTTGAAATCTGCAAATATTTCGAGCATCCTCGTATATTTTTCAAAAAAAGTTGCATTTTTGATTAATTTTAATACTTTTTTATCAAAATTTGATAATATTTTTACCAAAAAAACAAAATTTTTATCAAAAATAAGCAAATCTGTAATTGTCGGTAACTAGATTATAATTTTTTATAATAAATTTTGAAATCTGCAAATATTTCGAGCATCCTCGTATATTTTTCAAAAAAAGTTGCATTTTTGATTAATTTTAATACTTTTTTATCAAAATTTGATAATATTTTTACCAAAAAACTAAAATTTTTATCAAAAATAAGCAAATCTGTAATTGTCGGTAACTAGATTATAATTTTTTATAATAAATTTTGAAATCTGCAAATATTTCGAGCATCCTCGTATATTTTTCAAAAAAAGTTGCATTTTTGATTAATTTTAATACTTTTTTATCAAAATTTGATAATATTTTTACCAAAAAACTAAAATTTTTATCAAAAATAAGCAAATCTGTAATTGTCGGTAACTAGATTATAATTTTTTATAATAAATTTTGAAATCTGCAAATATTTCGAGCATCCTCGTATATTTTTCAAAAAAAGTTGCATTTTTGATTAATTTTAATACTTTTTTATCAAAATTTGATAATATTTTTACCAAAAAAACAAAATTTTTATCAAAAATAAGCAAATCTGTAATTGTCGGTAACTAGATTATAATTTTTTATAATAAATTTTGAAATCTGCAAATATTTCGAGCATCCTCGTATATTTTTCAAAAAAAATTGCATTTTTGATTAATTTTAATAGTTTTTTATCAAAATTTGATAATATTTTTACCAAAAAACCAAAATTTTTATCAAAAATAAGCAAATCTGTAATTGTCGGTAACTAGATTATAATTTTTTATAATAAATTTTGAAATCTGCAAATATTTCGAGCATCCTCGTATATTTTTCAAAAAAAGTTGCATTTTTGATTAATTTTAATACTTTTTTATCAAAATTTGATAATATTTTTACCAAAAAAACAAAATTTTTATCAAAAATAAGCAAATCTGTAATTGTCGGTAACTAGATTATAATTTTTTATAATAAATTTTGAAATCTGCAAATATTTCGAGCATCCTCGTATATTTTTCAAAAAAAGTTGCATTTTTGATTAATTTTAATACTTTTTTATCAAAATTTGATAATATTTTTACCAAAAAACTAAAATTTTTATCAAAAATAAGCAAATCTGTAATTGTCGGTAACTAGATTATAATTTTTTATAATAAATTTTGAAATCTGCAAATATTTCGAGCATCCTCGTATATTTTTCGAAAAAAGTTGCATTTTTGATTAATTTTAATACTTTTTTATCAAAATTTGATAATATTTTTACCAAAAAAACAAAATTTTTATCAAAAATAAGCAAATCTGTAATTGTCGGTAACTAGATTATAATTTTTTATAATAAATTTTGAAATCTGCAAATATTTCGAGCATCCTCGTATATTTTTCAAAAAAAGTTGCATTTTTGATTAATTTTAATACTTTTTTATCAAAATTTGATAATATTTTTACCAAAAAACTAAAATTTTTATCAAAAATAAGCAAATCTGTAATTGTCGGTAACTAGATTATAATTTTTTATAATAAATTTTGAAATCTGCAAATATTTCGAGCATCCTCGTATATTTTTCGAAAAAAGTTGCATTTTTGATTAATTTTAATACTTTTTTATCAAAATTTGATAATATTTTTACCAAAAAAACAAAATTTTTATCAAAAATAAGCAAATCTGTAATTGTCGGTAACTAGATTATAATTTTTTATAATAAATTTTGAAATCTGCAAATATTTCGAGCATCCTCGTATATTTTTCAAAAAAAGTTGCATTTTTGATTAATTTTAATACTTTTTTATCAAAATTTGATAATATTTTTACCAAAAAACTAAAATTTTTATCAAAAATAAGCAAATCTGTAATTGTCGGTAACTAGATTATAATTTTTTATAATAAATTTTGAAATCTGCAAATATTTCGAGCATCCTCGTATATTTTTCGAAAAAAGTTGCATTTTTGATTAATTTTAATACTTTTTTATCAAAATTTGATAATATTTTTACCAAAAAAACAAAATTTTTATCAAAAATAAGCAAATCTGTAATTGTCGGTAACTAGATTATAATTTTTTATAATAAATTTTGAAATCTGCAAATATTTCGAGCATCCTCGTATATTTTTCAAAAAAAGTTGCATTTTTGATTAATTTTAATACTTTTTTATCAAAATTTGATAATATTTTTACCAAAAAACTAAAATTTTTATCAAAAATAAGCAAATCTGTAATTGTCGGTAACTAGATTATAATTTTTTATAATAAATTTTGAAATCTGCAAATATTTCGAGCATCCTCGTATATTTTTCGAAAAAAGTTGCATTTTTGATTAATTTTAATACTTTTTTATCAAAATTTGATAATATTTTTACCAAAAAAACAAAATTTTTATCAAAAATAAGCAAATCTGTAATTGTCGGTAACTAGATTATAATTTTTTATAATAAATTTTGAAATCTGCAAATATTTCGAGCATCCTCGTATATTTTTCAAAAAAAGTTGCATTTTTGATTAATTTTAATACTTTTTTATCAAAATTTGATAATATTTTTACCAAAAAAACAAAATTTTTATCAAAAATAAGCAAATCTGTAATTGTCGGTAACTAGATTATAATTTTTTATAATAAATTTTGAAATCTGCAAATATTTCGAGCATCCTCGTATATTTTTCGAAAAAAGTTGCATTTTTGATTAATTTTAATACTTTTTTATCAAAATTTGATAATATTTTTACCAAAAAAACAAAATTTTTATCAAAAATAAGCAAATCTGTAATTGTCGGTAACTAGATTATAATTTTTTATAATAAATTTTGAAATCTGCAAATATTTCGAGCATCCTCGTATATTTTTCAAAAAAAGTTGCATTTTTGATTAATTTTAATACTTTTTTATCAAAATTTGATAATATTTTTACCAAAAAAACAAAATTTTTATCAAAAATAAGCAAATCTGTAATTGTCGGTAACTAGATTATAATTTTTTATAATAAATTTTGAAATCTGCAAATATTTCGAGCATCCTCGTATATTTTTCAAAAAAGTTGCATTTTTGACTAATTTTAATACTTTTTTATCAAAATTTGATAATATTTTTACCAAAAAAACAAAATTTTTATCAAAAATAAGCAAATCTGTAATTGTCGGTAACTAGATTATAATTTTTTATAATAAATTTTGAAATCTGCAAATATTTCGAGCATCCTCGTATATTTTTCAAAAAAAGTTGCATTTTTGATTAATTTTAATACTTTTTTATCAAAATTTGATAATATTTTTACCAAAAAAACAAAATTTTTATCAAAAATAAGCAAATCTGTAATTGTCGGTAACTAGATTATAATTTTTTATAATAAATTTTGAAATCTGCAAATATTTCGAGCATCCTCGTATATTTTTCGAAAAAAGTTGCATTTTTGATTAATTTTAATACTTTTTTATCAAAATTTGATAATATTTTTACCAAAAAACTAAAATTTTTATCAAAAATAAGCAAATCTGTAATTGTCGGTAACTAGATTATAATTTTTTATAATAAATTTTGAAATCTGCAAATATTTCGAGCATCCTCGTATATTTTTCAAAAAAAGTTGCATTTTTGATTAATTTTAATACTTTTTTATCAAAATTTGATAATATTTTTACCAAAAAAACAAAATTTTTATCAAAAATAAGCAAATCTGTAATTGTCGGTAACTAGATTATAATTTTTTATAATAAATTTTGAAATCTGCAAATATTTCGAGCATCCTCGTATATTTTTCAAAAAAAGTTGCATTTTTGATTAATTTTAATACTTTTTTATCAAAATTTGATAATATTTTTACCAAAAAAACAAAATTTTTATCAAAAATAAGCAAATCTGTAATTGTCGGTAACTAGATTATAATTTTTTATAATAAATTTTGAAATCTGCAAATATTTCGAGCATCCTCGTATATTTTTCGAAAAAAGTTGCATTTTTGATTAATTTTAATACTTTTTTATCAAAATTTGATAATATTTTTACCAAAAAACTAAAATTTTTATCAAAAATAAGCAAATCTGTAATTGTCGGTAACTAGATTATAATTTTTTATAATAAATTTTGAAATCTGCAAATATTTCGAGCATCCTCGTATATTTTTTGAAAAAAGTTGCATTTTTGATTAATTTTAATACTTTTTTATCAAAATTTGATAATATTTTTACCAAAAAAACAAAATTTTTATCAAAAATAAGCAAATCTGTAATTGTCGGTAACTAGATTATAATTTTTTATAATAAATTTTGAAATCTGCAAATATTTCGAGCATCCTCGTATATTTTTCAAAAAAAGTTGCATTTTTGATTAATTTTAATACTTTTTTATCAAAATTTGATAATATTTTTACCAAAAAACTAAAATTTTTATCAAAAATAAGCAAATCTGTAATTGTCGGTAACTAGATTATAATTTTTTATAATAAATTTTGAAATCTGCAAATATTTCGAGCATCCTCGTATATTTTTCAAAAAAAGTTGCATTTTTGATTAATTTTAATACTTTTTTATCAAAATTTGATAATATTTTTACCAAAAAACTAAAATTTTTATCAAAAATAAGCAAATCTGTAATTGTCGGTAACTAGATTATAATTTTTTATAATAAATTTTGAAATCTGCAAATATTTCGAGCATCCTCGTATATTTTTCAAAAAAAGTTGCATTTTTGATTAATTTTAATACTTTTTTATCAAAATTTGATAATATTTTTACCAAAAAACTAAAATTTTTATCAAAAATAAGCAAATCTGTAATTGTCGGTAACTAGATTATAATTTTTTATAATAAATTTTGAAATCTGCAAATATTTCGAGCATCCTCGTATATTTTTCAAAAAAAGTTGCATTTTTGATTAATTTTAATACTTTTTTATCAAAATTTGATAATATTTTTACCAAAAAACTAAAATTTTTATCAAAAATAAGCAAATCTGTAATTGTCGGTAACTAGATTATAATTTTTTATAATAAATTTTGAAATCTGCAAATATTTCGAGCATCCTCGTATATTTTTCAAAAAAAGTTGCATTTTTGATTAATTTTAATACTTTTTTATCAAAATTTGATAATATTTTTACCAAAAAAACTAAAATTTTTATCAAAAATAAGCAAATCTGTAATTGTCGGTAACTAGATTATAATTTTTTATAATAAATTTTGAAATCTGCAAATATTTCGAGCATCCTCGTATATTTTTCAAAAAAAGTTGCATTTTTGATTAATTTTAATACTTTTTTATCAAAATTTGATAATATTTTTACCAAAAAACTAAAATTTTTATCAAAAATAAGCAAATCTGTAATTGTCGGTAACTAGATTATAATTTTTTATAATAAATTTTGAAATCTGCAAATATTTCGAGCATCCTCGTATATTTTTCAAAAAAAGTTGCATTTTTGATTAATTTTAATACTTTTTTATCAAAATTTGATAATATTTTTACCAAAAAACTAAAATTTTTATCAAAAATAAGCAAATCTGTAATTGTCGGTAACTAGATTATAATTTTTTATAATAAATTTTGAAATCTGCAAATATTTCGAGCATCCTCGTATATTTTTCAAAAAAAGTTGCATTTTTGATTAATTTTAATACTTTTTTATCAAAATTTGATAATATTTTTACCAAAAAACTAAAATTTTTATCAAAAATAAGCAAATCTGTAATTGTCGGTAACTAGATTATAATTTTTTATAATAAATTTTGAAATCTGCAAATATTTCGAGCATCCTCGTATATTTTTCAAAAAAAGTTGCATTTTTGATTAATTTTAATACTTTTTTATCAAAATTTGATAATATTTTTACCAAAAAACTAAAATTTTTATCAAAAATAAGCAAATCTGTAATTGTCGGTAACTAGATTATAATTTTTTATAATAAATTTTGAAATCTGCAAATATTTCGAGCATCCTCGTATATTTTTCAAAAAAAGTTGCATTTTTGATTAATTTTAATACTTTTTTATCAAAATTTGATAATATTTTTACCAAAAAACTAAAATTTTTATCAAAAATAAGCAAATCTGTAATTGTCGGTAACTAGATTATAATTTTTTATAATAAATTTTGAAATCTGCAAATATTTCGAGCATCCTCGTATATTTTTCAAAAAAAGTTGCATTTTTGATTAATTTTAATACTTTTTTATCAAAATTTGATAATATTTTTACCAAAAAACTAAAATTTTTATCAAAAATAAGCAAATCTGTAATTGTCGGTAACTAGATTATAATTTTTTATAATAAATTTTGAAATCTGCAAATATTTCGAGCATCCTCGTATATTTTTCAAAAAAAGTTGCATTTTTGATTAATTTTAATACTTTTTTATCAAAATTTGATAATATTTTTACCAAAAAACTAAAATTTTTATCAAAAATAAGCAAATCTGTAATTGTCGGTAACTAGATTATAATTTTTTATAATAAATTTTGAAATCTGCAAATATTTCGAGCATCCTCGTATATTTTTCAAAAAAAGTTGCATTTTTGATTAATTTTAATACTTTTTTATCAAAATTTGATAATATTTTTACCAAAAAACTAAAATTTTTATCAAAAATAAGCAAATCTGTAATTGTCGGTAACTAGATTATAATTTTTTATAATAAATTTTGAAATCTGCAAATATTTCGAGCATCCTCGTATATTTTTCAAAAAAAGTTGCATTTTTGATTAATTTTAATACTTTTTTATCAAAATTTGATAATATTTTTACCAAAAAACTAAAATTTTTATCAAAAATAAGCAAATCTGTAATTGTCGGTAACTAGATTATAATTTTTTATAATAAATTTTGAAATCTGCAAATATTTCGAGCATCCTCGTATATTTTTCAAAAAAAGTTGCATTTTTGATTAATTTTAATACTTTTTTATCAAAATTTGATAATATTTTTACCAAAAAACTAAAATTTTTATCAAAAATAAGCAAATCTGTAATTGTCGGTAACTAGATTATAATTTTTTATAATAAATTTTGAAATCTGCAAATATTTCGAGCATCCTCGTATATTTTTCAAAAAAAGTTGCATTTTTGATTAATTTTAATACTTTTTTATCAAAATTTGATAATATTTTTACCAAAAAACTAAAATTTTTATCAAAAATAAGCAAATCTGTAATTGTCGGTAACTAGATTATAATTTTTTATAATAAATTTTGAAATCTGCAAATATTTCGAGCATCCTCGTATATTTTTCAAAAAAAGTTGCATTTTTGATTAATTTTAATACTTTTTTATCAAAATTTGATAATATTTTTACCAAAAAACTAAAATTTTTATCAAAAATAAGCAAATCTGTAATTGTCGGTAACTAGATTATAATTTTTTATAATAAATTTTGAAATCTGCAAATATTTCGAGCATCCTCGTATATTTTTCAAAAAAGTTGCATTTTTGATTAATTTTAATACTTTTTTATCAAAATTTGATAATATTTTTACCAAAAAACTAAAATTTTTATCAAAAATAAGCAAATCTGTAATTGTCGGTAACTAGATTATAATTTTTTATAATAAATTTTGAAATCTGCAAATATTTCGAGCATCCTCGTATATTTTTCAAAAAAAGTTGCATTTTTGATTAATTTTAATACTTTTTTATCAAAATTTGATAATATTTTTACCAAAAAACTAAAATTTTTATCAAAAATAAGCAAATCTGTAATTGTCGGTAACTAGATTATAATTTTTTATAATAAATTTTGAAATCTGCAAATATTTCGAGCATCCTCGTATATTTTTCAAAAAAGTTGCATTTTTGATTAATTTTAATACTTTTTTATCAAAATTTGATAATATTTTTACCAAAAAACTAAAATTTTTATCAAAAATAAGCAAATCTGTAATTGTCGGTAACTAGATTATAATTTTTTATAATAAATTTTGAAATCTGCAAATATTTCGAGCATCCTCGTATATTTTTCGAAAAAAGTTGCATTTTTGATTAATTTTAATACTTTTTTATCAAAATTTGATAATATTTTTACCAAAAAACTAAAATTTTTATCAAAAATAAGCAAATCTGTAATTGTCGGTAACTAGATTATAATTTTTTATAATAAATTTTGAAATCTGCAAATATTTCGAGCATCCTCGTATATTTTTTGAAAAAAGTTGCATTTTTGATTAATTTTAATACTTTTTTATCAAAATTTGATAATATTTTTACCAAAAAACAAAATTTTTATCAAAAATAAGCAAATCTGTAATTGTCGGTAACTAGATTATAATTTTTTATAATAAATTTTGAAATCTGCAAATATTTCGAGCATCCTCGTATATTTTTTGAAAAAAGTTGCATTTTTGATTAATTTTAATACTTTTTTATCAAAATTTGATAATATTTTTACCAAAAAAACAAAATTTTTATCAAAAATAAGCAAATCTGTAATTGTCGGTAACTAGATTATAATTTTTTATAATAAATTTTGAAATCTGCAAATATTTCGAGCATCCTCGTATATTTTTCAAAAAAAGTTGCATTTTTGATTAATTTTAATACTTTTTTATCAAAATTTGATAATATTTTTACCAAAAAACTAAAATTTTATCAAAAATAAGCAAATCTGTAATTGTCGGTAACTAGATTATAATTTTTTATAATAAATTTTGAAATCTGCAAATATTTCGAGCATCCTCGTATATTTTTCGAAAAAAGTTGCATTTTTGATTAATTTTAATACTTTTTTATCAAAATTTGATAATATTTTTACCAAAATCTAGAGTAAATTTTTATCAAAAATAAGCAAATCTGTAATTGTCGGTAACTAGATTATAATTTTTTTATAATAAATTTTGAAATCTGCAAATATTTCGAGCATCCTCGTATATTTTTCGAAAAAAGTTGCATTTTTGATTAATTTTAATACTTTTTTATCAAAATTTGATAATATTTTTACCAAAAACTAAAATTTTTATCAAAAATAAGCAAATCTGTAATTGTCGGTAACTAGATTATAATTTTTTATAATAAATTTTGAAATCTGCAAATATTTCGAGCATCCTCGTATATTTTTCAAAAAAAGTTGCATTTTTGATTAATTTTAATACTTTTTTATCAAAATTTGATAATATTTTTACCAAAAAACTAAAATTTTTATCAAAAATAAGCAAATCTGTAATTGTCGGTAACTAGATTATAATTTTTTATAATAAATTTTGAAATCTGCAAATATTTCGAGCATCCTCGTATATTTTTCGAAAAAAGTTGCATTTTTGATTAATTTTAATACTTTTTTATCAAAATTTGATAATATTTTTACCAAAAAAACAAAATTTTTATCAAAAATAAGCAAATCTGTAATTGTCGGTAACTAGATTATAATTTTTTATAATAAATTTTGAAATCTGCAAATATTTCGAGCATCCTCGTATATTTTTCGAAAAAAGTTGCATTTTTGATTAATTTTAATACTTTTTTATCAAAATTTGATAATATTTTTACCAAAAAAACAAAATTTTTATCAAAAATAAGCAAATCTGTAATTGTCGGTAACTAGATTATAATTTTTTATAATAAATTTTGAAATCTGCAAATATTTCGAGCATCCTCGTATATTTTTCGAAAAAAGTTGCATTTTTGATTAATTTTAATACTTTTTTATCAAAATTTGATAATATTTTTACCAAAAAACTAAAATTTTTATCAAAAATAAGCAAATCTGTAATTGTCGGTAACTAGATTATAATTTTTTATAATAAATTTTGAAATCTGCAAATATTTCGAGCATCCTCGTATATTTTTCAAAAAAATTGCATTTTTGATTAATTTTAATAGTTTTTTATCAAAATTTGATAATATTTTTACCAAAAAACCAAAATTTTTATCAAAAATAAGCAAATCTGTAATTGTCGGTAACTAGATTATAATTTTTTATAATAAATTTTGAAATCTGCAAATATTTCGAGCATCCTCGTATATTTTTCAAAAAAAATTGCATTTTTGATTAATTTTAATAGTTTTTTATCAAAATTTGATAATATTTTTACCAAAAAACCAAAATTTTTATCAAAAATAAGCAAATCTGTAATTGTCGGTAACTAGATTATAATTTTTTATAATAAATTTTGAAATCTGCAAATATTTCGAGCATCCTCGTATATTTTTCGAAAAAAGTTGCATTTTTGATTAATTTTAATACTTTTTTATCAAAATTTGATAATATTTTTACCAAAAAAACAAAATTTTTATCAAAAATAAGCAAATCTGTAATTGTCGGTAGCTAGATTATAATTTTGTATAATAAATTTTGAAATCTGCAAATATTTCGAGCATCCTCGTATATTTTTCGAAAAAAGTTGCATTTTTGATTAATTTTAATACTTTTTTATCAAAATTTGATAATATTTTTACCAAAAAACTAAAATTTTTATCAAAAATAAGCAAATCTGTAATTGTCGGTAACTAGATTATAATTTTTTATAATAAATTTTGAAATCTGCAAATATTTCGAGCATCCTTGCATATTTTTCAAAAAAAATTGCATTTTTGATTAATTTTAATACTTTTTTATCAAAATTTGATAATATTTTTACCAAAAAAACAAAATTTTTATCAAAAATAAGCAAATCTGTAATTGTCGGTAACTAGATTATAATTTTTTATAATAAATTTTGAAATCTGCAAATAGTTCGAGCATCCTTGCATATTTTTCAAAAAAAGTTGCATTTTTGATTAATTTTAATACTTTTTTATCAAAATTTGATAAAATTTTTACCAAAAAACTAAAATTTTTATCAAAAATAAGCAAATCTGTAATTGTCGGTAACTAGATTATATTTTTTTATAATAAATTTTGAAATCTGCAAATATTTCGAGCATCCTCGTATATTTTTCAAATAAAATTGCATTTTTGATTAATTTTAATACTTTTTTATCAAAATTTGATAAAATTTTTACCAAAAAACTAAAATTTTTATCAAAAATAAGCAAATCTGTAATTGTCGGTAACTAGATTATATTTTTTTATAATAAATTTTGAAATCTGCAAATATTTCGAGCATCCTCGTATATTTTTCAAATAAAATTGCATTTTTGATTAATTTTTATACTTTTTTATCAAAATTTGATAAAATTTTTACCAAAACACTAAAATTTTTATCAAAAATAAGCAAATCTGTAATTGTCGGTAACTAGATTATATTTTTTTATAATAAATTTTGAAATCTGCAAATATTTCGAGCATCCTCGTATATTTTTCAAATAAAATTGCATTTTTGATTAATTTTTATACTTTTTTATCAAAATTTGATAATATTTTTACCAAAAAACTAAAATTTTTATCAAAAATAAGCAAATCTGTAATTGTCGGTAACTAGATTATATTTTTTTATAATAAATTTTGAAATCTGCAAATATTTCGAGCATCCTTGCATATTTTTCAAAAAAAATTGCATTTTTGATTAATTTTAATACTTTTTTATCAAAATTTGATAATATTTTTACCAAAAAACTAAAATTTTTATCAAAAATAAGCAAATCTGTAATTGTCGGTAACTAGATTATAATTTTTTATAATAAATTTTGAAATCTGCAAATATTTCGAGCATCCTTGCATATTTTTCAAAAAAAATTGCATTTTTGATTAATTTTAATACTTTTTTATCAAAATTTGATAATATTTTTACCAAAAAAACAAAATTTTTATCAAAAATAAGCAAATCTGTAATTGTCGGTAACTAGATTATAATTTTTTATAATAAATTTTGAAATCTGCAAATAGTTCGAGCATCCTTGCATATTTTTCAAAAAAAGTTGCATTTTTGATTAATTTTAATACTTTTTTATCAAAATTTGATAAAATTTTTACCAAAAAACTAAAATTTTTATCAAAAATAAGCAAATCTGTAATTGTCGGTAACTAGATTATATTTTTTTATAATAAATTTTGAAATCTGCAAATATTTCGAGCATCCTCGTATATTTTTCAAATAAAATTGCATTTTTGATTAATTTTTATACTTTTTTATCAAAATTTGATAATATTTTTACCAAAAAACTAAAATTTTTATCAAAAATAAGCAAATCTGTAATTGTCGGTAACTAGATTATAATTTTTTATAATAAATTTTGAAATCTGCAAATATTTCGAGCATCCTTGCATATTTTTCAAAAAAAATTGCATTTTTGATTAATTTTAATACTTTTTTATCAAAATTTGATAATATTTTTACCAAAAAAACAAAATTTTTATCAAAAATAAGCAAATCTGTAATTGTCGGTAACTAGATTATAATTTTTTATAATAAATTTTGAAATCTGCAAATAGTTCGAGCATCCTTGCATATTTTTCAAAAAAAGTTGCATTTTTGATTAATTTTAATACTTTTTTATCAAAATTTGATAAAATTTTTACCAAAACACTAAAATTTTTATCAAAAATAAGCAAATCTGTAATTGTCGGTAACTAGATTATATTTTTTTATAATAAATTTTGAAATCTGCAAATATTTCGAGCATCCTCGTATATTTTTCAAATAAAATTGCATTTTTGATTAATTTTTATACTTTTTTATCAAAATTTGATAATATTTTTACCAAAAAACTAAAATTTTTATCAAAAATAAGCAAATCTGTAATTGTCGGTAACTAGATTATATTTTTTTATAATAAATTTTGAAATCTGCAAATATTTCGAGCATCCTCGTATATTTTTCAAATAAAATTGCATTTTTGATTAATTTTTATACTTTTTTATCAAAATTTGATAATATTTTTACCAAAAAACTAAAATTTTTATCAAAAATAAGCAAATCTGTAATTGTCGGTAACTAGATTATATTTTTTTATAATAAATTTTGAAATCTGCAAATATTTCGAGCATCCTTGCATATTTTTCAAAAAAAATTGCATTTTTGATTAATTTTAATACTTTTTTATCAAAATTTGATAATATTTTTACCAAAAAACTAAAATTTTTATCAAAAATAAGCAAATCTGTAATTGTCGGTAACTAGATTATAATTTTTTATAATAAATTTTGAAATCTGCAAATATTTCGAGCATCCTCGTATATTTTTCAAAAAAAATTGCATTTTTGATTAATTTTAATACTTTTTTATCAAAATTTGATAATATTTTTACCAAAAAAACAAAATTTTTATCAAAAATAAGCAAATCTGTAATTGTCGGTAACTAGATTATAATTTTTTATAATAAATTTTGAAATCTGCAAATATTTCTAGCATCCTCGTATATTTTTCAAAAAAAATTGCATTTTTGATTAATTTTAATACTTTTTTATCAAAATTTGATAATATTTTTACCAAAAAACCCAAAATTTTTATCAAAAATAAGCAAATCTGTAATTGTCGGTAACTAGATTATAATTTTTTATAATAAATTTTGAAATCTGCAAATATTTCGAGCATCCTTGCATATTTTTCAAAAAAAGTTGCATTTTTGATTAATTTTAATACTTTTTTATCAAAATTTGATAATATTTTTACCAAAAAAACAAAATTTTTATCAAAAATAAGCAAATCTGTAATTGTCGGTAACTAGATTATAATTTTTTATAATAAATTTTGAAATCTGCAAATATTTCGAGCATCCTTGCATATTTTTCAAAAAAAGTTGCATTTTTGATTAATTTTAATACTTTTTTATCAAAATTTGATAATATTTTTACCAAAAAACTAAAATTTTTATCAAAAATAAGCAAATCTGTAATTGTCGGTAACTAGATTATATTTTTTTATAATAAATTTTGAAATCTGCAAATATTTCGAGCATCCTTGCATATTTTTCAAAAAAAATTGCATTTTTGATTAATTTTAATACTTTTTTATCAAAATTTGATAATATTTTTACCAAAAAAACAAAATTTTTATCAAAAATAAGCAAATCTGTAATTGTCGGTAACTAGATTATAATTTTTTATAATAAATTTTGAAATCTGCAAATATTTCGAGCATCCTTGCATATTTTTCAAAAAAAATTGCATTTTTGATTAATTTTAATACTTTTTTATCAAAATTTGATAATATTTTTCCCAAAAAAACAAAATTTTTATCAAAAATAAGCAAATCTGTATTTGTCGGTAACTAGATTATAATTTTTTATAATAAATTTTGAAATCTGCAAATATTTCGAGCATCCTTGCATATTTTTCAAAAAAAATTGCATTTTTGATTAATTTTAATACTTTTTTATCAAAATTTGATAATATTTTTACCAAAAAAACAAAATTTTTATCAAAAATAAGCAAATCTGTAATTGTCGGTAACTAGATTATAATTTTTTATAATAAATTTTGAAATCTGCAAATATTTCGAGCATCCTCGTATATTTTTCAAAAAAAATTGCATTTTTGATTAATTTTAATACTTTTTTATTAAAATTTGATAATATTTTTACCAAAAAACCAAAATTTTTAACAAAAATAAGCAAATCTGTAACTGTCGGTAACTAGATTATAATTTTTTTGTAATAAATTTTGAAATCTGCAAATATTTCGAGCATCCTCGTATATTTTTCAAAAAAAATTGCATTTTTGATTAATTTTAATACTTTTTTATCAAAATTTGATAATATTTTTCCCAAAAAACCAAAATTTTTATCAAAAATAAGCAAATCTGTAATTGTCGGTAACTAGATTATAATTTTTTATAATAAATTTTGAAATCTGCAAATATTTCGAGCATCCTCGTATATTTTTCAAAAAAATTTGCATTTTTGATTAATTTTAATACTTTTTTATCAAAATTTGATAATATTTTTACCAAAAAACTATTAATTTTAATATTTGACATACTTTTATGTCAATCGGTAAAGAATTCAATGGTTATATACTGTTTTTAGGAAAAACGGATAGTTTCTTGGAAAAAAAAATTTTTCTATGAAGAAACTGTCTTTTATATGAAAAAAATATGCTTAAATTATGGTAAATATATTATTTATAACTTAAATATTAATTAAAAATCAATATCACAAAATAAATCATTAAATCCGTCATTAAACACATCTTCTAATTTTTTACTACTTTCATTTAAAATATCATCAAAACCATCATTAAATATATCATCTAAATCTTCTTCTTTATTTTCTTCATCTTCATCGTTTACTTTTCGTTTCTTTTGTGGTGTAAAATATTCACGAATATCTGTTAGACTTTTTGTATTTGTTGGACTTTGTGTTTGTGTTTGAGGAGTTGTTATTTTTTCAATTTTTTCAAAACTTTCATGATTGAGTCCCAAAGATTTGAGTGTTTTTTGTTTTTCTTGTAACATTGGCCAAATTGAGTCATCAGCTGTGTTTTTTGCTAATAAAAATTGTACTAAAACTTCATTTTCTTGACCTATTCGATGAGCTCGAGCTTCTGCTTGACTTATTATCTGAAATTACATTACAAGTAATTGAAAGTGATTATAAGTGATTACAGGTGATTCTAAGTGATTAAAAGTGATTCTAAGTGATTTTAAGTGATTCTAAGTGAATACAAATGATTCTAAGTGATTACATGTGATTAAAAGTGATTCTAAATGATTAAAAGTGATTCTAAATGATTACAAATGATTCTAAGTGATTACAAGTGATTCTAAATGATTCTAAGTGATTACAAGTGATTTTAAGTGAATACAAATAATTCTAAGTGATTACATGTGATTTAAAGTGATTCTAAATGATTACAAGTGATTCTAAATGATTACAAGTGATTCTAAATGATTCTAAGTGATTACAAGTGAATAAAAGTGATTATAAGTGGTTCTAAATGATTACAAGTGATTCTAAATAATTCTAAGTGATTACAAGTGATTCAAAATGATTCTAAATGATTACAAGTGATTCAAAATGATTCTAAATGATTACAAGTGATTCTAAATGATTCTAAGTGATTACAAGTGATTCTAAATGATTACAAGTGATTTTATGTGATTACAAGTGATTCTAAATGATTACAAGTGATTCTAAATGATTTTAAGTGATTACAACTGACTCTAAATGATTCTAATTGATTACATCTGAGTCTAAATGATTAAAAGTGATTCTAAATGATTACAAGTGATTCTAAGTGATTACAAGTGATTTTAAATGATTACAAGTGATCCTATGTGATTACAAGTGATACTAAATAATTACAAGTCATTCTAAATTATTACAAGTGATTCTAAGTGATTATAAATGATTCTAAATGATTACAAGTGATTCTAAGTGATTACAAGTGATTCTATGTGATTACAAGTGATTCTAAATGATTACAAGTGATTCTAAGTGATTCTAAATGATTCTAAGTGATTACAAGTGATTCTAAGTGAATACAAGTGATTCTAAGTGAATACAAGTGATTCTAAGTGATTATAAATGATTCTAAGTGATTATAAATGATTCTAAGTGATTACAAGTAATTCTAAGTGATTCTAAGTGATTATAAATGATTCTAAGTGATTATAAATGATTCTAAGTGATTATAAGTGATTCTAAATGATTACAAGTGATTCTAAGTAATTACAAGTGATTCTAAATGATTACAAGTGATTACAGGTGATTCTAAGTGATTGTAAGTGAATAAAAGTGATTATAAGTCGTTCTAAATGATTACAAGTGATTCTAAGTGATTACAAGTGATTCAAAATGATTCTAAGTGATTACAAGTGATTCAAAATGATTCTAAGTGATTACAAGTGATTCTAAGTGGTCACAAGTGATTCTAAATGATTACAAGTGATTCTAAGTGATTACACGTGATTTTAAATGATTCTAAGTGATTACTAGTGATTCTAAGTGATTACAAGTGATTCTAAGTGACTCTAAATGATTCAAAGTAATTACAAGTGATTCAAAGTGATTACAAGTGATTCTAAGTGATTACAAGTGATTCTAAGTGATTCTAAGTGATTACAAGTGATTCTAAGTGATTACAAGTGATTCTAAGTGATTACAAGTGATTCTAAGTGATTACAAGTGATTATTTGTAGGTTTACTTACCGTTGGATTCCAATGTAATTCAGCAAAAATAACACGTTTAGCAGAAGTTAAAGTAATTCCAGCATTTGCCGCTAAAATTGATAAAATTGCACAAATGCAATTATCGTCAACTTGAAATTTATTTATAAAAAAATTTCGTTGATCTGTTGTCGTTTTACCATCAATTCGAATATATTTAACATTTCTTCGTTTTGCTATATTTTCTAATGCATTTAACATTACTTGATGATGTGCAAATATTAACATTTTCTCTTTTTTTTCCAATAACGGAATAATATATGAACTGAAATAACAATTTTTTACGTCAACTGTCATTTAACTATAAAATTAAATGTTAATCTGTCAATTAAATGTCATTTTTGAAGTTTGTTTACGTCAACTGTCATTTTTGAAGTTTGTTTATGTCAACTATCATTTAAATGTCAAACTCAGTGTTAATCAGTAAATTAAATGTCATTGTTGATGTTTGTTTACGTCAATTGTCATTTAAATGTCAAATTTAGTATTAATCTGTCAATTAAATGTCATTTTTGAAGTTTTCCAATGTCAATTGTCATTTAAATGTCAAACTTAGTGTTAATCAGTAAATTAAATGTCATTTTTGATGTTTGTTTACGTCAATTGTCATTTAAATGTCAAATTTAGTATTAATCTGTCAGTTAAATGTCATTTCTGAAGTTTGCTTTATTCAATTGTCATTTAAATGACAAACTTAGTGTTAATCAGTAAATTAAATGTCATTTTTGATGTTTGTTTACGTCAATTGTCATTTAAATGTCAAATTTAGTATTAATCTGTCAATTAAATGTCATTTTTGAAGTTTTCCAATGTCAATTGTCATTTAAATGTCAAACTTAGTGTTAATCAGTAAATTAAATGTCATTTTTGATGTTTGTTTACGTCAATTGTCATTTAAATGTCAAATTTAGTATTAATCTGTCAGTTAAATGTCATTTCTGAAGTTTGCTTTATTCAATTGTCATTTAAATGACAAACTTAGTGTTAATCAGTAAATTAAATGTCATTTTTGATGTTTGTTTACGTCAATTGTCATTTAAATGTCAAATTTAGTATTAATCTGTCAATTAAATGTCATTTCTGAAGTTTGCCAATGTCAATTGTCATTTAAATGTCAAACTTAGTGTTAATCAGTAAATTAAATGTCATTTTTGATGTTTGTTTACGTCAATTGTCATTTAAATGTCAAATTTAGTATTAATCTGTCAATTAAATTCATTTCTGAAGTTTTCCAATGTCAATTGTCATTTAAATGTCAAACTTAGTGTTAATCAGTAAATTAAATGTCATTTTTGATGTTTGTTTACGTCAATTGTCATTTAAATGTCAAATTTAGTATTAATCTGTCAATTAAATTCATTTCTGAAGTTTTCCAATGTCAATTGTCATTTAAATGTCAAACTTAGTGTTAATCAGTAAATTAAATGTCTTTTTTGATGTTTGTTTACGTCAATTGTCATTTAAATGTCAAATTTAGTATTAATCTGTCAATTAAATGTCATTTCTGAAGTTTGCCAATGTCAATTGTCATTTAAATCTCAAACTTAGTGTTAATCAGTAAGTTAAATGTCATTTTTGATGTTTGTTTACGTCAATTGTCATTTAAATGTCAAATTTAGTATTAATCTGTCAATTAAATTCATTTCTGAAGTTTTCCAATGTCAATTGTCATTTAAATGTCAAACTTAGTGTTAATCAGTAAATTAAATGTCATTTTTGATGTTTGTTTACGTCAATTGTCATTTAAATGTCAAATTTAGTATTAATCTGTCAATTAAATGTCATTTTTGAAGTTTTCCAATGTCAATTGTCATTTAAATGTCAAACTTAGTGTTAATCAGTAAATTAAATGTCATTTTTGATGTTTGTTTACGTCAATTGTCATTTAAATGTCAAATTTAGTATTAATCTGTCAATTAAATGTCATTTCTAAAGTTTGCCAATGTCAATTGTCATTTAAATGTCAAACTTAGTGTTAATCAGTAAATTAAATGTCATTTTTGATGTTTGTTTACGTCAAGTCATTTAAATGTCAAATTTAGTATTAATCTGTCAATTAAATGTCATTTCTGAAGTTTGCCAATGTCAATTGTCATTTAAATGTCAAACTTAGTGTTAATCAGTAAATTAAATGTCATTTTTGATGTTTGTTTACGTCAATTGTCATTTAAATGTCAAATTTAGTATTAATCTGTCAATTAAATGTCATTTTTGAAGTTTTCCAATGTCAATTGTCATTTAAATGTCAAACTTAGTGTTAATCAGTAAATTAAATGTCATTTTTGATGTTTGTTTACGTCAATTGTCATTTAAATGTCAAATTTAGTATTAATCTGTCAATTAAATGTCATTTCTGAAGTTTACCAATGTCAATTGTCATTTAAATGTCAAACTTAGTGTTAATCAGTAAATTAAATGTCATTTTTGATGTTTGTTTACGTCAATTGTCATTTAAATGTCAAATTTAGTATTAATCTGTCAATTAAATGTCATTTCTAAAGTTTGCCAATGTCAATTGTCATTTAAATGTCAAACTTAGTGTTAATCAGTAAATTAAATGTCATTTTTGATGTTTGTTTACGTCAATTGTCATTTAAATGTCAAATTTAGTATTAATCTGTCAATTAAATGTCATTTCTGAAGTTTGCCAATGTCAATTGTCATTTAAATGTCAAACTTAGTGTTAATCAGTAAATTAAATGTCATTTTTGATGTTTGTTTACGTCAATTGTCATTTAAATGTCAAATTTAGTATTAATCTGTCAATTAAATGTCATTTCTGAAGTTTTCCAATGTCAATTGTCATTTAAATGTCAAACTTAGTGTTAATCAGTAAGTTAAATGTCATTTTTGATGTTTGTTTACGTCAATTGTCATTTAAATGTCAAATTTAGTATTAATCTGTCAATTAAATTCATTTCTGAAGTTTTCCAATGTCAATTGTCATTTAAATGTCAAACTTAGTGTTAATCAGTAAATTAAATGTCATTTTTGATGTTTGTTTACGTCAATTGTCATTTAAATGTCAAATTTAGTATTAATCTGTCAATTAAATGTCATTTCTGAAGTTTGCCAATGTCAATTGTCATTTAAATCTCAAACTTAGTGTTAATCAGTAAGTTAAATGTCATTTTTGATGTTTGTTTACGTCAATTGTCATTTAAATGTCAAATTTAGTATTAATCTGTCAATTAAATGTCATTTCTGAAGTTTGCCAATGTCAATTGTCATTTAAATCTCAAACTTAGTGTTAATCAGTAAGTTAAATGTCATTTTTGATGTTTGTTTACGTCAATTGTCATTTAAATGTCAAATTTAGTATTAATCTGTCAATTAAATTCATTTCTGAAGTTTTCCAATGTCAATTGTCATTTAAATGTCAAACTTAGTGTTAATCAGTAAATTAAATGTCATTTTTGATGTTTGTTTACGTCAATTGTCATTTAAATGTCAAATTTAGTATTAATCTGTCAATTAAATGTCATTTCTGAAGTTTGCCAATGTCAATTGTCATTTAAATGTCAAACTTAGTGTTAATCAGTAAGTTAAATGTCATTTTTGATGTTTGTTTACGTCAATTGTCATTTAAATGTCAAATTTAGTATTAATCTGTCAATTAAATGTCATTTCTGAAGTTTGCCAATGTCAATTGTCATTTAAATCTCAAACTTAGTGTTAATCAGTAAGTTAAATGTCATTTTTGATGTTTGTTTACGTCAATTGTCATTTAAATGTCAAATTTAGTATTAATCTGTCAATTAAATTCATTTCTGAAGTTTTCCAATGTCAATTGTCATTTAAATGTCAAACTTAGTGTTAATCAGTAAATTAAATGTCATTTTTGATGTTTGTTTACGTCAATTGTCATTTAAATGTCAAATTTAGTATTAATCTGTCAATTAAATGTCATTTCTGAAGTTTACCAATGTCAATTGTCATTTAAATGTCAAACTTAGTGTTAATCAGTAAATTAAATGTCATTTTTGATGTTTGTTTACGTCAATTGTCATTTAAATGTCAAATTTAGTATTAATCTGTCAATTAAATGTCATTTCTGAAGTTTGCCAATGTCAATTGTCATTTAAATGTCAAACTTAGTGTTAATCAGTAAATTAAATGTCATTTTTGATGTTTGTTTACGTCAATTGTCATTTAAATGTCAAATTTAGTATTAATCTGTCAATTAAATGTCATTTTTGAAGTTTTCCAATGTCAATTGTCATTTAAATGTCAAACTTAGTGTTAATCAGTAAATTAAATGTCATTTTTGATGTTTGTTTACGTCAATTGTCATTTAAATGTCAAATTTAGTATTAATCTGTCAATTAAATGTCATTTCTGAAGTTTACCAATGTCAATTGTCATTTAAATGTCAAACTTAGTGTTAATCAGTAAATTAAATGTCATTTTTGATGTTTGTTTACGTCAATTGTCATTTAAATGTCAAATTTAGTATTAATCTGTCAATTAAATGTCATTTCTGAAGTTTACCAATGTCAATTGTCATTTAAATGTCAAACTTAGTGTTAATCAGTAAATTAAATGTCATTTTTGATGTTTGTTTACGTCAATTGTCATTTAAATGTCAAATTTAGTATTAATCTGTCAATTAAATGTCATTTTTGAAGTTTTCCAATGTCAATTGTCATTTAAATGTCAAACTTAGTGTTAATCAGTAAATTAAATGTCATTTTTGATGTTTGTTTACGTCAATTGTCATTTAAATGTCAAATTTAGTATTAATCTGTCAATTAAATGTCATTTCTAAAGTTTACCAATGTCAATTGTCATTTAAATGTCAAACTTAGTGTTAATCAGTAAATTAAATGTCATTTTTGATGTTTGTTTACGTCAATTGTCATTTAAATGTCAAATTTAGTATTAATCTGTCAATTAAATGTCATTTCTGAAGTTTGCCAATGTCAATTGTCATTTAAATGTCAAACTTAGTGTTAATCAGTAAATTAAATGTCATTTTTGATGTTTGTTTACGTCAATTGTCATTTAAATGTCAAATTTAGTATTAATCTGTCAATTAAATGTCATTTTTGAAGTTTTCCAATGTCAATTGTCATTTAAATGTCAAACTTAGTGTTAATCAGTAAATTAAATGTCATTTTTGATGTTTGTTTACGTCAATTGTCATTTAAATGTCAAATTTAGTATTAATCTGTCAATTAAATGTCATTTCTGAAGTTTACCAATGTCAATTGTCATTTAAATGTCAAACTTAGTGTTAATCAGTAAATTAAATGTCATTTTTGATGTTTGTTTACGTCAATTGTCATTTAAATGTCAAATTTAGTATTAATCTGTCAATTAAATGTCATTTCTAAAGTTTGCCAATGTCAATTGTCATTTAAATGTCAAACTTAGTGTTAATCAGTAAATTAAATGTCATTTTTGATGTTTGTTTACGTCAATTGTCATTTAAATGTCAAATTTAGTATTAATCTGTCAATTAAATGTCATTTCTGAAGTTTTCCAATGTCAATTGTCATTTAAATGTCAAACGTAGTGTTAATCAGTAAATTAAATGTCATTTTTGATGTTTGTTTACGTCAATTGTCATTTAAATGTCAAATTTAGTATTAATCTGTCAATTAAATGTCATTTTTGAAGTTTTCCAATGTCAATTGTCATTTAAATGTCAAACTTAGTGTTAATCAGTAAATTAAATGTCATTTTTGATGTTTGTTTACGTCAATTGTCATTTAAATGTCAAATTTAGTATTAATCTGTCAATTAAATGTCATTTCTGAAGTTTACCAATGTCAATTGTCATTTAAATGTCAAACTTAGTGTTAATCAGTAAATTAAATGTCATTTTTGATGTTTGTTTACGTCAATTGTCATTTAAATGTCAAATTTAGTATTAATCTGTCAATTAAATGTCATTTTTGAAGTTTTCCAATGTCAATTGTCATTTAAATGTCAAACTTAGTGTTAATCAGTAAATTAAATGTCATTTTTGATGTTTGTTTACGTCAATTGTCATTTAAATGTCAAATTTAGTATTAATCTGTCAATTAAATGTCATTTCTGAAGTTTACCAATGTCAATTGTCATTTAAATGTCAAACTTAGTGTTAATCAGTAAATTAAATGTCATTTTTGATGTTTGTTTACGTCAATTGTCATTTAAATGTCAAATTTAGTATTAATCTGTCAATTAAATGTCATTTCTAAAGTTTGCCAATGTCAATTGTCATTTAAATGTCAAACTTAGTGTTAATCAGTAAATTAAATGTCATTTTTGATGTTTGTTTACGTCAATTGTCATTTAAATGTCAAATTTAGTATTAATCTGTCAATTAAATGTCATTTCTGAAGTTTTCCAATGTCAATTGTCATTTAAATGTCAAACGTAGTGTTAATCAGTAAATTAAATGTCATTTTTGATGTTTGTTTACGTCAATTGTCATTTAAATGTCAAATTTAGTATTAATCTGTCAATTAAATTCATTTCTGAAGTTTTCCAATGTCAATTGTCATTTAAATGTCAAACTTAGTGTTAATCAGTAAATTAAATGTCATTTTTGATGTTTGTTTACGTCAATTGTCATTTAAATGTCAAATTTAGTATTAATCTGTCAATTAAATGTCATTTCTGAAGTTTGCCAATGTCAATTGTCATTTAAATCTCAAACTTAGTGTTAATCAGTAAGTTAAATGTCATTTTTGATGTTTGTTTACGTCAATTGTCATTTAAATGTCAAATTTAGTATTAATCTGTCAATTAAATTCATTTCTGAAGTTTTCCAATGTCAATTGTCATTTAAATGTCAAACTTAGTGTTAATCAGTAAATTAAATGTCATTTTTGATGTTTGTTTACGTCAATTGTCATTTAAATGTCAAATTTAGTATTAATCTGTCAATTAAATGTCATTTCTGAAGTTTACCAATGTCAATTGTCATTTAAATGTCAAACTTAGTGTTAATCAGTAAATTAAATGTCATTTTTGATGTTTGTTTACGTCAATTGTCATTTAAATGTCAAATTTAGTATTAATCTGTCAATTAAATGTCATTTCTGAAGTTTGCCAATGTCAATTGTCATTTAAATGTCAAACTTAGTGTTAATCAGTAAATTAAATGTCATTTTTGATGTTTGTTTACGTCAATTGTCATTTAAATGTCAAATTTAGTATTAATCTGTCAATTAAATGTCATTTTTGAAGTTTTCCAATGTCAATTGTCATTTAAATGTCAAACTTAGTGTTAATCAGTAAATTAAATGTCATTTTTGATGTTTGTTTACGTCAATTGTCATTTAAATGTCAAATTTAGTATTAATCTGTCAATTAAATGTCATTTCTGAAGTTTACCAATGTCAATTGTCATTTAAATGTCAAACTTAGTGTTAATCAGTAAATTAAATGTCATTTTTGATGTTTGTTTACGTCAATTGTCATTTAAATGTCAAATTTAGTATTAATCTGTCAATTAAATGTCATTTCTAAAGTTTTCCAATGTCAATTGTCATTTAAATGTCAAACTTAGTGTTAATCAGTAAATTAAATGTCATTTTTGATGTTTGTTTACGTCAATTGTCATTTAAATGTCAAATTTAGTATTAATCTGTCAATTAAATGTCATTTCTGAAGTTTGCCAATGTCAATTGTCATTTAAATGTCAAACTTAGTGTTAATCAGTAAATTAAATGTCATTTTTGATGTTTGTTTACGTCAATTGTCATTTAAATGTCAAATTTAGTATTAATCTGTCAATTAAATGTCATTTCTGAAGTTTGCCAATGTCAATTGTCATTTAAATGTCAAACTTAGTGTTAATCAGTAAATTAAATGTCATTTTTGATGTTTGTTTACGTCAATTGTCATTTAAATGTCAAATTTAGTATTAATCTGTCAATTAAATGTCATTTCTAAAGTTTGCCAATGTCAATTGTCATTTAAATGTCAAACTTAGTGTTAATCAGTAAATTAAATGTCATCTTTGATGTTTGTTTACGTCAATTGTCATTTAAATGTCAAATTTAGTATTAATCTGTCAATTAAATGTCATTTCTAAAGTTTTCCAATGTCAATTGTCATTTAAATGTCAAACTTAGTGTTAATCAGTAAATTAAATGTCATTTTTGATGTTTGTTTACGTCAATTGTCATTTAAATGTCAAATTTAGTATTAATCTGTCAATTAAATGTCATTTCTGAAGTTTGCCAATGTCAATTGTCATTTAAATGTCAAACTTAGTGTTAATCAGTAAATTAAATGTCATTTTTGATGTTTGTTTACGTCAATTGTCATTTAAATGTCAAATTTAGTATTAATCTGTCAATTAAATGTCATTTCTGAAGTTTGCCAATGTCAATTGTCATTTAAATGTCAAACTTAGTGTTAATCAGTAAATTTAATGTCATTTTTGATGTTTGTTTACATCAATTGTCATTTAAATGTCAAATTTGATATTAATCTGTCAATTAAATGTCATTTCTGAAGTTTGCCAATGTCAATTGTCATTTAAATGTCAAACTTAGTGTTAATCAGTAAATTAAATGTCATTTTTATGTTTGTTTACGTCAATTGTCATTTAAATGTCAAATTTAGTATTAATCTGTCAATTAAATGTCATTTCTAAAGTTTGTCAATGTCAATTGTCATTTAAATTTCAAACTTAGTGTTAATCAGTAAATTTAATGTCATTTTTAATGTTTGTTTACGTCAGTTGTCATTTAAATGTCAAATTTATTGTTGAATCGTCATTTTTGAGGTTTGATTACGTCAACTGTCATTTAAATGTCAAATTTAGTATTAGTCTGTCAATTAAATGTCATTTTTAAAGTTTGTTAATATCAACTGTCACTTAAATGTCAAATTTAGTATAAATCTGTCAAATAAATATCATTTTTGAAATTTGTTTACGCCAACTGTCATTTAAATATCAAATTTATTGTTGAATTGACATTTTTGATGTTTGTTTACGTCAATTGTCATTTAAATGTCAAATTTAGTATTAGTCTGTCAATTAAATGTCATTTTTAAAGTTTGTTTATATCAACTGTCACTTTAATGTCAAATTTAGTGTAAATCTGTCAAACAAATATCATTTTTGATGTGTTTACGTCAACTGTCATTTAAATGTCAAATTTAGTATTAGTCTGTCAATTAAATGTCATTTTTAATTTTTGTTTACATTAACTGTCACTTAAATGTCAAATTTAGTGTTAAGTTGTCAATTAAATGTCATTTCTGAACTTTGTTTATGTCAACGGTCATTAAAATGTCAAATTTACTGTTAATCTGTCAACCAAGTTTGTTTACGACATTTACATGTCAAATTCAGCGTCAGTCTATTAACAAAATATCATTTATAACGTTTATTTATGTCATTTGTCATTAAAACGTCAAATTTACTGTTAATCTGTCAATAAAATGTCATTTTTAAAGTTAATTTACGTCAACTGTCATTAGAATGTCAAATTTAGTGTAAATCTGTCAATTAAATGTCATTTTTAAAGTTTGTTTACATCGACTGTCATTTAAATGTCATTTTAAAAAGTTTCTGAATTAGAAAAGTCAAATATAAATAAATTATTTACTTACCAAACAGCATTAACCTTAATTTTAGCAGTTTCAGAAAAAAATGTTAATAAAGCAGCATGTTTAGCAGAACCTTTCTCATTTAAATATTGTTTTTCCAATGCTAAAATACAATTTCTATCTTCTTGAGACAATTCATTCAATTTCGGATCCAACGTAACAATTTCCTGCTTTTTATCCGGTAAACTTTCTAATACTTGACTTTTAGTACGTCGAATCATAAATTTTTTCGATAAAACCAATTCGAGTTCTTGTAAATTTGAACTACCACTCGCATCCCAACCAAATCTAGTTTGTTTACCATCGCAATATCGTTCAGTAAATGTATAAAAACTACCGAAAAAATCACGATCTAATAGACTTAATTGTGTATATAATTCATTCGGTCTAGATAGAGCTGGTGTACCACTTAATAGAATTACTCGTCGAGCTTTTTTCGATAATTTTTCTGCTGCAAGATAAGATTTTGATTTCGGATTTTTTATAAGGTGAGATTCGTCCATTATAAGTACACCGAAATTACGTTCTTCTAATTTATTTATACAACGAGCCATTAAATCATATGAAACTATCAAAATTTTTGAATCTCCGATGTAATCTTTACCGGAGATCATATATTGTATTTCTAATATTGATACTGATGGAAGGTAATTTGATATTGTTTGTTCCCATTGTGTTCTAAAATATAACAGAAAATACAATTAAAATCACATTCGGTACAAAATTAGATTGTTCCAACTGTTCTAGAACCGTTAAATGTCATTTTTGATGTTTGTTTACGTCAATTGTCATTTAAATGTCAAATTAAATATCATTTTTGAAGTTTGTTTACATCAACTGTCACTTAAATGTCAAATTTAGTATAAATCTGTCAAATAAATATCATTTTTGTAGTTTGTATATTCTAGAACCGTTCCGGAACTACGCAATGAACAAATTCTTGTTATCTTTAAAGTACTGAGTTGTTTATTAACGGTTCTACAACAGTTTTTTAAAAATTTAGTTTACTTACTTCATACTAGCTGATGTTACTATTAATAAAGGCCAATCTGATTGATAATAATTAGCTATAGCTAAAGCTTGAAATGTTTTACCTAATCCCATATCATCAGCAATAAAACATTTACCATTTTTATTAATACCAAATCTAAAATTTACAACATATTAATAATTATTCTATTAATAATAGTAATAATTATATTACTTTAATCCTTCGATTTGAAATGGTAATAAAGATGAAACTAAAACTGGATCTAAACGATTAAAATCAATTTCAGCATCACAACATTTCGTTTTCATACATTTGATCACATAAGCAGGAATATGTTTTAGTGTTACAAAACTTTTTAAAGATTGCATTTTAATAAATAAACTATCATAATCTTCAAGAAGGAAATTCCATATTCGAGTATGTGGATCTATAAAATATGTTTAAATATAATTTAATTATAGTATTATTAACTATTACTTACCATATGATTTTGATTTGATACTTCTAAACACATCAATCACTTGTTGATTAAATCCTGATACTTCTACACAAAATCTTTCAGATGAAATTAAGGAGAAATTCGCCACTAAACGATCTCCGTAAAATTTTAACACATTCGACATAATTTTTTAACTAAATTATTACTTTTTTAATATAAACAAATAATAATAACGGATACGAACTGACAACTGCTTGATTGACATTTGATTATTATAACTAACTTCATGTATATGTAATGGTGGCCTTTTACTTTATATGTTATACATACTCCAATTTTAATTTAACGGATTTTACCTAATTCTGTATATTTATATATAACAAAATAAATTTAATAAATATCAATTAAGTTATACTTGAGATAAGGTGCTATAAATATAGATTTTATCATCAGTTATATTTTGTCCAATGTCAACCACATAACCAGAGATAATAGAATAGATGTGTTGATGCATAATATAAAGTTGGCAACAAGTTCCGATATCAACGCAACATGTTAAAACCTTTTTTTCTACACGGTTTTTATGCTTAAAGTACCTTAAATTTATTTTAAACGTAAATCACTAGTACTTACTCTGTCACTATACCGTTATAAGTACTTTTTCGCTTTTCGTGCTATTAACTGGTTTAGTTCCCATTTTCACCACTACACTCTTTAATTTGTCTATGGTCTAATACGTAAATTGAGTGACATTGGAAGAAAAGTGTCTTCTAATGATAATATCTATATTTATAGTGCCTTAGTTTTACTAAATATAGTTCATTTAAAACGAATTAATCTTCCAATAAGTGTAACTGGTAAGTAATACGTGAATATTCACAAAATAACGCTCTGGTGTCGCTTTGTGGAATTATAAATTTGACAGTTAACGAACTGCAAGTATGTTGTTTATATCTTAAGATATTTGAATTATTGTTAAAGAAAATAGTATTTTTGTGTATAAATTATAGGTAAAAACATGTTTTTAATTAGTTGTACTAAGGCACTATAAACATAGGTACTATCATCAGCTATGTTTTGTCCAATGTCAACCACAAAACCAGAGATAAATAATAGCACAGATGTGTTGATGCATAATATAAAGTTGGCAACAAGTTCTGACATCATCGCGTCATGTTTAAAACTACACCGTTTTTATGCTTAATGTACCTTAAATTTATTTTAAACTAAAACTACTAGTACTTACGTTGTTAGCATACCGTTATAAGTACTTTTTTGCACTACCAGCTGGTTTAGTTCCTATTTTAACCACTACAAAATACGATTGTACGTCTCTTTAATTTGTCTATGGTCTAACACGTGAATTGGAGTGACATTAGACACAAAATGTCATATTTGTTTATAAAAATTGACATTGATAATTAATTAATTAAAGATTTGATCTATGTTTCTTTGCTATTGATTGATAATAGTTAAAAAATAATAAAACACAAATTTATTACATTGTTTTAATGAAATTTAATTGATCCAAACATAGTTCCTGTGAAATATTGACACATTCTTACAAATAGTGTAAATTGTATAAAAGTATCACAATATCTTCTCATTTCTTCTCAATTTGGCGATAAATTTACAAAAAATCCAAAACATATGGTACTAAAATCAAAATAAGAAACAATTTTTAGGTTATGTTAATAATAGATAATTTTATAAAAATATTACGTGCTCTGATGGTTCCAATCATAACCAGAAATGCTATCAAGCTCTGTAAAGGTGATGGACCTCCGGCTCGTTCAGGACAACCACCAGAGCACCTTCGAATCATTTCAACGATACTACTTGCATTTAGACAAATAAATAAACAAATACTGTCAAAATGACAGCTACAAACTATGTTATTGTCAAAATTTGGAAATTGATATTGTAATATAAACCGAAATACTCACATGCTCGTATAACTCCAATAAAAGTTCCAAATATAACTAAATTTGCAAGAACTGATTCACGACTTTTCTTCTTTTCACTATCAGTATCTCGTATAGCGAAACCTCCTTCATTAATTCTTCGCATTATTACGATTTATTATAATTATTCTTTTAATTTCAGTTAACACCCACACTGATAAATATAAAATTGATAAATGTGGTTTGTCAAACTCTTCTTCTCTATTTTGTATGGCCTTTAACTTTAACGCATTCAGCCAAATTCCATTAATACAATTATAAAATTACCAATATTTAGTTTAAATAATTGTAAATTGATATTAATCTATTAAGTTTAGTTTAAACATATGTATTAAGGCACTATAAATATAGGTATTATCATCTGTCATTTTTTGTCTAATATTACTAAATTTACGTGTTAGACCATAGACAAATTAAAGAGACGTGCAATCGTAGATAAAAATCTATCAAATTAGACAAAAATCGATTAAACTAGTCAAAAATCGATCAAATTAGACAACAATCGATCAAATTAGATAAAAATCGATCAAATTAGATAAAAATCGATCAAATTTAGATAAAAATCGATCAAATCAGATCAAAATCGATTTAATTAGATAAAAATCGATCGAATTAGATAAGAATCGATCAAATTAGACAATAATCGAACAAATTGGACAAAAATCGAGCAAATTAGACAAAAATCGATCCAATTAGACAAAAATCGATTAAATTAGTCAAAAATCGAACAAATTAGACAAAAATCGATCAATTTAGTTAAAAATCGAACAAATTAGACAAAAATCGATCAAATTAGACAACAATCGATTAAATTAGACAAAAGTCGAACAAATTAGACAAAAATCGAAAAAAATAGATAAAAATCGATCAAATTAGACAAAAATCGATTTAATTAGGTAAGAATCGATCAAATTAGATAAAAATCGATCAAATTAGACAAAAATCAAATAAAGTAGACAAAATTGATTAAATTAGACAATAATCAATCAAATTAGACAAAAATCGAACAAATTAAGACAAAAATCTAACAAATTAGACAAAAAATCGATCCAATTAGTAAAAAATCGATTAAATTAGTCAAAAATCGAAAAAATTAGACAAAAATCGATTAAATTAGTCAAAAATCGAACAAATTAGATAAAAATCGATCAATTTAGACAACAATCGATCAAATTAGACAAAAATCGAACAAATTAGAAAAAAATCGATTAAAGTAGACAACAATCAATCAAATTAGACAAAAAACCGATCCAATTAGTAAAAAATCGATTAAATTAGTCAAAAATCGAACAAATTAGACAAAAATCGATCAAATTAGTCAAAAATCGAACAAATTAGACAAAAATCGATTAAATTAGACAACAATCAATCAAATTAGACAAAAAATCGATCCAATTAGTAAAAAATCGATTAAATTAGTCAAAAATCGAACAAATTAGACGAAAATTGATCAAATTAGTCAAAAATCGAACAAATTATAAAAAAATCGATCAAATTAGACAAAAATCGATTTAATTAGATAAATATCGATCAAATTAGATAAAAATCGAACAAATTAGACAAAAATCGATCAAATTAGACAAAAATCGATTAAATTAGACAACAATCGATCAAATTAGTTAAAAATCGATCAAATTAGCCAAAAATAGAACAAATTAGACAAAAATCGAACAAAGTAAGACAAAAATCTAACAAATTAGACAAAAAATCGATCCAATTAGAAAAAATCGATTAAATTAGTCAAAAATCGAACAAATTAGAAAAAATCGAAAAAATTACACAAAAATCGATCAAATTAGTCAAAAATCGATCAAATTAGACAAAAATCGATTTAATTAGATAAAAATCGATCAAATGAGACAAAATTCGATTTAATTAGATAAAAATCGATCAAATTATATAAAAGTCGATCAAAGTAGACAAAAATCGATTGAATTTTAAATAACTATAAATATAGGTATTATCATCTGTCATTTTCTATCTAATGTCACTAATTTCGTGTTAGACCATAGACAAAGAGATGTGCAATCGTATGTTGTAGTGGTGAAAATAGGAACTATCAGCTGGTAGTACAAAAAGCGAAAAAATAATAGTATAGTAACAGTATAAGTAGTTTTAGTTTAATATAAATTTAAAGTACAACTATAAAAAGGGTATTCTATTATCTCTGGATTTGTGGTTGACATGGGAAAGATATTTCGCCGGTAGAGTGCGCCACTGTTTAACAACTACTCGTTTTAAATCTTTACGCAAAAAGTTTTATTGCTATTGACACTTCTGTGTCTACTTTTAAATAAATTAATATTACATAATCAATGTAATTCAATTAAACATTCACAAGTGTTTAAATGTAATAAATAATTAATAGCAACGGTACGTCATGAATACGTGCGCTACTAGTGGCAGAAAAGAGAACTATGATCTGAGTACAGAAATATAATAGAAAAGTCTATAATTCTTTAAATATGTAGTTTATTATATGAAATATAAAGTCTTTTTATAACTTCTGATTAAGATAAAGCACTACTTTTACGCTTTTAACCTCACCAGCTGGTTTAGTTCCAATTTTCACCACTATAAAATACGATTACACGTCTCTTTAGTTTGTCTATGGTCTAACACGTAAATTTAGTGACATTTGACAGAAATGGTTGATAATAATACCTATATCTATAGTTTCTTAGTAAATTGTTATTAAATGAATCTATATATATATAATTAAAATTGTAAAGAAATAATATAGTGGCTGTTTGTTCATCATAGTTCACAGTAAATGTTGTAAATCTGTCACAAGTGTCAAAATTGACATTTAGAGTTTATTTTTAATGAGTAAAGTGTTTGTTGGGATTAAAATTGTAGTAAAATAGTTATTGTGGCTAATTTTAGAGTCACTGACGAAATGCCGTCCAAATAAATAGCCTCGACCTGTGTTACAAAACTCAATTTGTAAGATGGAAGACGAATTAGACGATAAAATATTTTACCAAACTTACGTATCACATATGAAAATCATGTCACGAATAGCATGGAGTGTTCCTCACGTAACATTTTCATCACAAATTTGGAGATTAGTAAAATTCTATTTACTAAAACCAGAATTTTTATTATTCGGAATTTTAATTCTATTCGTATTTATGTATATTAAAGTAGTTGATGAATGGAGTCGTAATTTATTAGGAAGATTACAATTTACAACAGGTACGAGATCGAAAATGGATAAATTAAGTTTTTTTAGTGGTGGTGATGTAGAAAAATCGAGTTGGCAAATGAAAATTGGACCAATAGCTGCATATGCTGTACAAGGTAGACGACCAAAAATGGAAGATAGATTTGTTATTAATGATAATATTAATAATACTGGTGTATCTTTATTTGCTGTATTTGATGGACATGGTGGTGAATTTGCTGCTAATTTCGCTAAAGAAAAATTAATACAAAATTTATTTAATAAAGTTATAGAAATTAAAGGATTAACAACTGGATCACCTGTACCAATTATACAAAAATTAGATACAAATGATAATAATGAGAAGAAAGATGATGAAAAAGAAGTTGTATTAGAACGTAAAAAAAGTTTTCGTCGTACCAGTTCAACAACAGATGAATGTATAAAAAAAGAGATAACAGATATACAATTATTATCAAAATTAGATAGTATTAAACCAATAACTAAATCTTCAAGACCATTAAAGAGTACATCAAGTTTTAAGAAAGTACCAACAACAAGTTATTTCGATAAATTTGGTACAGTTAACTACGAGAAATTATTAACAGATGAAGTTTTAGCTGCTGATGAAAGTTTATTAGAAATAGCTAAAAAGAGTTTAGATGTAGCTGGTACAACAGCTCTAATAGCAATATTAGAAAATAATAAATTAATAGTAGCAAACGTAGGGGATTCTCGTGGTGTTATGTGTGATGGTAAAGGTAACGCAATTCCATTATCATTCGATCATAAACCCCAACAAATGCGTGAACGTAAACGAATTAAAGAAGCTGGTGGATTTGTTACTTTTAATGGAGTTTGGCGTGTTGCTGGTATTTTAGCTACATCACGAGCTTTAGGAGATTATCCGTTAAAAGATAAAAAATTGGTTATAGCTGATCCTGATATTTTAACGTTTGATTTAAATGATCATAAACCATCGTTTTTGATTTTAGCTTCTGATGGTTTATGGGATACGTTTTCGAATGAAGAAGCGGTTAATTTTGTTAAAGAGAGATTGAATGAAAGTGATTATGGTGCTAAAAGTTTAACTTTACAATCTTATTATAGAGGATCGTTGGATAATATTACTGTTATTATTATTAATTTTAAGGATAATTCTTTTGGTAGATATGATTCGTAAATTTGCTTTTATCACAATTTGAAAGTTGTCATTTTTTCAAGTTTTACTTCAATCGGCGTAAAGGTTACCCGCACACTCTTTTTTTATTTAATCTCTTCCTTTACTTGGGTTTTTCATATTAAATTAATCAAATTTTATATATGAAAAGAAGGCGATTTTGTGATAATGTTGTTTTATTGTTATTTAAACAGTTATTGTTATTTATTATAATATGATAATTTATAATAATTGTGTTTGGAGTGCCAATTTGATTAAAAAAAATTTTTTTTTGAGCGATAATATTGTTTTATTTATCAATTTGGTTTCCTTCTATGTTGTCGTCACATTTTTCGGTTACGCGTCACATTTTTTTTGTTACGCGCCATATTTATCTTGTTTTTCTTTTAAAAGATAGGAAATTTTCTCACAAATTTAAAAATGTAACTATTTTTTTATAACTTTTCTAGTTTTCGATATACGAGGGAATTACAAATTTTAACAAAAATTTTGTAATTTACCCGTATATTGAAAATTATAAAAGATATGAAAAAACTTATTGGAATTTTAGATTTTTGAGAAAATTTCCTTTCTTTTGATAGGTTATAACGTTTTATACGTTAATAAACAAAAAACTTACGAGGGAATTACAAATTTTAGCAAAAATTTTGTAATTCCCCCGTATATTAAAAATTATAAAAAATATAAAAAAACTAATTGGAATTTTGGATTTTTGAGAAAATTTCCATTCTTTTGATAGGTTATAACGTTTTGTACGTTAATAAATAAAAAAGTTACGAGGGAATTACAAATTTTAATAAAAATTTTGTAATTCCCCCGTATATTGAAAATTATAAAAGATATAAAAAAACTAATTGGAATTTTGGATTTTTGAGAAAATTTCCTTTCTTTTGATGGGTTATAACGTTTTGTACGTTAATAAATAAAAAAGTTACGAGGGAATTACAAATGTTAACAAAAATTTTGTAATTCCCCCGTATATTGAAAATTATAAAAGATATGAAAAAACTTATTGGAATTTTGGATTTTTGAGAAAATTTTCTTTTTTTGATAGGTTATAACGTTTTGTACGTTAATAAACAAAAAAGTTACGAGGGAATTACAAATTTTAACAAATTAATTTTGTAATTCCCATGTATATTGAAAATTATAAAAAATATAAAAAAACTAATTGGAATTTTGGATTTTTGAGAAAATTTCCTTTCTTTTGATAGGTTATAACGTTTTGTACGTTAATAAATAAAAAAGTTACGAGGGAATTACAAATTTTAACAAAAATTTTGTAATTCCCCCGTATATTGAAAATTATAAGTGATATGAAAAAACTAATTGAAATTTTGGATTTTTGAGAAAATTTCCTTTCTTTTGATAGGTTATAACGTTTTGTACGTTAATAAATAAAAAAGTTACGAGGGAATTACAAATTTTAACAAATTAATTTTGTAATTCCCATGTATATTGAAAATTATAAAAAATATAAAAAAACTAATTGGAATTTTGGATTTTTGAGAAAATTTCCTTTCTTTTGATAGGTTATAACGTTTTGTACGTTAATAAATAAAAAAGTTACGAGGGAATTACAAATTTTAACAAAAATTTTGTAATTCCCCCGTATATTGAAAATTATAAGTGATATGAAAAAACTAATTGAAATTTTGGATTTTTGAGAAAATTTCCTTTCTTTTGATAGGTTATAACGTTTTGTACGTTAATAAATAAAAAAGTTACGAGGGAATTACAAATTTTAACAAATTAATTTTGTAATTCCCATGTATATTGAAAATTATAAAAAATATAAAAAAACTAATTGGAATTTTGGATTTTTGAGAAAATTTCCTTTCTTTTGATAGGTTATAACGTTTTGTACGTTAATAAATAAAAAAGTTACGAGGGAATTACAAATTTTAACAAAAATTTTGTAATTCCCCCGTATATTGAAAATTATAAGTGATATGAAAAAACTAATTGAAATTTTGGATTTTTGAGAAAATTTCCTTTCTTTTGATAGGTTATAACGTTTTGTACGTTAATAAATAAAAAAGTTACGAGGGAATTACAAATTTTAACAAATTAATTTTGTAATTCCCATGTATATTGAAAATTATAAAAAATATAAAAAAACTAATTGGAATTTTGGATTTTTGAGAAAATTTCCTTTCTTTTGATAGGTTATAACGTTTTGTACGTTAATAAATAAAAAAGTTACGAGGGAATTACAAATTTTAATAAAAATTTTGTAATTCCCCCGTATATTGAAAATTATAAAAGATATAAAAAAACTAATTGGAATTTTGGATTTTTGAGAAAATTTCCTTTCTTTTGATGGGTTATAACGTTTTGTACGTTAATAAATAAAAAAGTTACGAGGGAATTACAAATGTTAACAACAATTTTGTAATTCCCCCGTATATTGAAAATTATAAAAGATATGAAAAAACTTATTGGAATTTTGGATTTTTGAGAAAATTTTCTTTTTTTGATAGGTTATAACGTTTTGTACGTTAATAAACAAAAAAGTTACGAGGGAATTACAAATTTTAACAAATTAATTTTGTAATTCCCATGTATATTGAAAATTATAAAAAATATAAAAAAACTAATTGGAATTTTGGATTTTTGAGAAAATTTCCTTTCTTTTGATAGGTTATAACGTTTTGTACGTTAATAAATAAAAAAGTTACGAGGGAATTACAAATTTTAACAAAAATTTTGTAATTCCCCCGTATATTGAAAATTATAAGTGATATGAAAAAACTAATTGAAATTTTGGATTTTTGAGAAAATTTCCTTTCTTTTGATAGGTTATAACGTTTTGTACGTTAATAAATAAAAAAGTTACGAGGGAATTACAAATTTTAACAAATTAATTTTGTAATTCCCATGTATATTGAAAATTATAAAAAATATAAAAAAACTAATTGGAATTTTGGATTTTTGAGAAAATTTCCTTTCTTTTGATAGGTTATAACGTTTTGTACGTTAATAAATAAAAAAGTTACGAGGGAATTACAAATTTTAACAAAAATTTTGTAATTCCCCCGTATATTGAAAATTATAAGTGATATGAAAAAACTAATTGAAATTTTGGATTTTTGAGAAAATTTCCTTTCTTTTGATAGGTTATAACGTTTTGTACGTTAATAAATAAAAAAGTTACGAGGGAATTACAAATTTTAACAAATTAATTTTGTAATTCCCATGTATATTGAAAATTATAAAAAATATAAAAAAACTAATTGGAATTTTGGATTTTTGAGAAAATTTCCTTTCTTTTGATAGGTTATAACGTTTTGTACGTTAATAAATAAAAAAGTTACGAGGGAATTACAAATTTTAATAAAAATTTTGTAATTCCCCCGTATATTGAAAATTATAAAAGATATAAAAAAACTAATTGGAATTTTGGATTTTTGAGAAAATTTCCTTTCTTTTGATGGGTTATAACGTTTTGTACGTTAATAAATAAAAAAGTTACGAGGGAATTACAAATTTTAACAAAAATTTTGTAATTCCCCCGTATATTGAAAATTATAAGTGATATGAAAAAACTAATTGAAATTTTGGATTTTTGAGAAAATTTCCTTTCTTTTGATAGGTTATAACGTTTTGTACGTTAATAAATAAAAAAGTTACGAGGGAATTACAAATTTTAACAAATTAATTTTGTAATTCCCATGTATATTGAAAATTATAAAAAATATAAAAAAACTAATTGGAATTTTGGATTTTTGAGAAAATTTCCTTTCTTTTGATAGGTTATAACGTTTTGTACGTTAATAAATAAAAAAGTTACGAGGGAATTACAAATTTTAATAAAAATTTTGTAATTCCCCCGTATATTGAAAATTATAAAAGATATAAAAAAACTAATTGGAATTTTGGATTTTTGAGAAAATTTCCTTTCTTTTGATAGGTTATAACGTTTTGTACGTTAATAAATAAAAAAGTTACGAGGGAATTACAAATTTTAACAAAAATTTTGTAATTCCCCCGTATATTGAAAATTATAAGTGATATGAAAAAACTAATTGAAATTTTGGATTTTTGAGAAAATTTCCTTTCTTTTGATAGGTTATAACGTTTTGTACGTTAATAAATAAAAAAGTTACGAGGGAATTACAAATTTTAACAAATTAATTTTGTAATTCCCATGTATATTGAAAATTATAAAAAATATAAAAAAACTAATTGGAATTTTGGATTTTTGAGAAAATTTCCATTCTTTTGATAGGTTATAACGTTTTGTACGTTAATAAATAAAAAAGTTACGAGGGAATTACAAATTTTAATAAAAATTTTGTAATTCCCCCGTATATTGAAAATTATAAAAGATATAAAAAAACTAATTGGAATTTTGGATTTTTGAGAAAATTTCCTTTCTTTTGATGGGTTATAACGTTTTGTACGTTAATAAATAAAAAAGTTACGAGGGAATTACAAATGTTAACAAAAATTTTGTAATTCCCCCGTATATTGAAAATTATAAAAGATATGAAAAAACTTATTGGAATTTTGGATTTTTGAGAAAATTTTCTTTTTTTGATAGGTTATAACGTTTTGTACGTTAATAAACAAAAAAGTTACGAGGGAATTACAAATTTTAACAAATTAATTTTGTAATTCCCATGTATATTGAAAATTATAAAAAATATAAAAAAACTAATTGGAATTTTGGATTTTTGAGAAAATTTCCTTTCTTTTGATAGGTTATAACGTTTTGTACGTTAATAAATAAAAAAGTTACGAGGGAATTACAAATTTTAACAAAAATTTTGTAATTCCCCCGTATATTGAAAATTATAAGTGATATGAAAAAACTAATTGAAATTTTGGATTTTTGAGAAAATTTCCTTTCTTTTGATAGGTTATAACGTTTTGTACGTTAATAAATAAAAAAGTTACGAGGGAATTACAAATTTTAACAAATTAATTTTGTAATTCCCATGTATATTGAAAATTATAAAAAATATAAAAAAACTAATTGGAATTTTGGATTTTTGAGAAAATTTCCTTTCTTTTGATAGGTTATAACGTTTTGTACGTTAATAAATAAAAAAGTTACGAGGGAATTACAAATTTTAACAAAAATTTTGTAATTCCCCCGTATATTGAAAATTATAAGTGATATGAAAAAACTAATTGAAATTTTGGATTTTTGAGAAAATTTCCTTTCTTTTGATAGGTTATAACGTTTTGTACGTTAATAAATAAAAAAGTTACGAGGGAATTACAAATTTTAACAAATTAATTTTGTAATTCCCATGTATATTGAAAATTATAAAAAATATAAAAAAACTAATTGGAATTTTGGATTTTTGAGAAAATTTCCTTTCTTTTGATAGGTTATAACGTTTTGTACGTTAATAAATAAAAAAGTTACGAGGGAATTACAAATTTTAACAAAAATTTTGTAATTCCCCCGTATATTGAAAATTATAAGTGATATGAAAAAACTAATTGAAATTTTGGATTTTTGAGAAAATTTCCTTTCTTTTGATAGGTTATAACGTTTTGTACGTTAATAAATAAAAAAGTTACGAGGGAATTACAAATTTTAACAAATTAATTTTGTAATTCCCATGTATATTGAAAATTATAAAAAATATAAAAAAACTAATTGGAATTTTGGATTTTTGAGAAAATTTCCTTTCTTTTGATAGGTTATAACGTTTTGTACGTTAATAAATAAAAAAGTTACGAGGGAATTACAAATTTTAATAAAAATTTTGTAATTCCCCCGTATATTGAAAATTATAAAAGATATAAAAAAACTAATTGGAATTTTGGATTTTTGAGAAAATTTCCTTTCTTTTGATGGGTTATAACGTTTTGTACGTTAATAAATAAAAAAGTTACGAGGGAATTACAAATGTTAACAACAATTTTGTAATTCCCCCGTATATTGAAAATTATAAAAGATATGAAAAAACTTATTGGAATTTTGGATTTTTGAGAAAATTTTCTTTTTTTGATAGGTTATAACGTTTTGTACGTTAATAAACAAAAAAGTTACGAGGGAATTACAAATTTTAACAAATTAATTTTGTAATTCCCATGTATATTGAAAATTATAAAAAATATAAAAAAACTAATTGGAATTTTGGATTTTTGAGAAAATTTCCTTTCTTTTGATAGGTTATAACGTTTTGTACGTTAATAAATAAAAAAGTTACGAGGGAATTACAAATTTTAACAAAAATTTTGTAATTCCCCCGTATATTGAAAATTATAAGTGATATGAAAAAACTAATTGAAATTTTGGATTTTTGAGAAAATTTCCTTTCTTTTGATAGGTTATAACGTTTTGTACGTTAATAAATAAAAAAGTTACGAGGGAATTACAAATTTTAACAAATTAATTTTGTAATTCCCATGTATATTGAAAATTATAAAAAATATAAAAAAACTAATTGGAATTTTGGATTTTTGAGAAAATTTCCTTTCTTTTGATAGGTTATAACGTTTTGTACGTTAATAAATAAAAAAGTTACGAGGGAATTACAAATTTTAACAAAAATTTTGTAATTCCCCCGTATATTGAAAATTATAAGTGATATGAAAAAACTAATTGAAATTTTGGATTTTTGAGAAAATTTCCTTTCTTTTGATAGGTTATAACGTTTTGTACGTTAATAAATAAAAAAGTTACGAGGGAATTACAAATTTTAACAAATTAATTTTGTAATTCCCATGTATATTGAAAATTATAAAAAATATAAAAAAACTAATTGGAATTTTGGATTTTTGAGAAAATTTCCTTTCTTTTGATAGGTTATAACGTTTTGTACGTTAATAAATAAAAAAGTTACGAGGGAATTACAAATTTTAATAAAAATTTTGTAATTCCCCCGTATATTGAAAATTATAAAAGATATAAAAAAACTAATTGGAATTTTGGATTTTTGAGAAAATTTCCTTTCTTTTGATGGGTTATAACGTTTTGTACGTTAATAAATAAAAAAGTTACGAGGGAATTACAAATGTTAACAACAATTTTGTAATTCCCCCGTATATTGAAAATTATAAAAGATATGAAAAAACTTATTGGAATTTTGGATTTTTGAGAAAATTTTCTTTTTTTGATAGGTTATAACGTTTTGTACGTTAATAAACAAAAAAGTTACGAGGGAATTACAAATTTTAACAAATTAATTTTGTAATTCCCATGTATATTGAAAATTATAAAAAATATAAAAAAACTAATTGGAATTTTGGATTTTTGAGAAAATTTCCTTTCTTTTGATAGGTTATAACGTTTTGTACGTTAATAAATAAAAAAGTTACGAGGGAATTACAAATTTTAACAAAAATTTTGTAATTCCCCCGTATATTGAAAATTATAAGTGATATGAAAAAACTAATTGAAATTTTGGATTTTTGAGAAAATTTCCTTTCTTTTGATAGGTTATAACGTTTTGTACGTTAATAAATAAAAAAGTTACGAGGGAATTACAAATTTTAACAAATTAATTTTGTAATTCCCATGTATATTGAAAATTATAAAAAATATAAAAAAACTAATTGGAATTTTGGATTTTTGAGAAAATTTCCTTTCTTTTGATAGGTTATAACGTTTTGTACGTTAATAAATAAAAAAGTTACGAGGGAATTACAAATTTTAACAAAAATTTTGTAATTCCCCCGTATATTGAAAATTATAAGTGATATGAAAAAACTAATTGAAATTTTGGATTTTTGAGAAAATTTCCTTTCTTTTGATAGGTTATAACGTTTTGTACGTTAATAAATAAAAAAGTTACGAGGGAATTACAAATTTTAACAAATTAATTTTGTAATTCCCATGTATATTGAAAATTATAAAAAATATAAAAAAACTAATTGGAATTTTGGATTTTTGAGAAAATTTCCTTTCTTTTGATAGGTTATAACGTTTTGTACGTTAATAAATAAAAAAGTTACGAGGGAATTACAAATTTTAACAAAAATTTTGTAATTCCCCCGTATATTGAAAATTATAAGTGATATGAAAAAACTAATTGAAATTTTGGATTTTTGAGAAAATTTCCTTTCTTTTGATAGGTTATAACGTTTTGTACGTTAATAAATAAAAAAGTTACGAGGGAATTACAAATTTTAACAAATTAATTTTGTAATTCCCATGTATATTGAAAATTATAAAAAATATAAAAAAACTAATTGGAATTTTGGATTTTTGAGAAAATTTCCTTTCTTTTGATAGGTTATAACGTTTTGTACGTTAATAAATAAAAAAGTTACGAGGGAATTACAAATTTTAACAAAAATTTTGTAATTCCCCCGTATATTGAAAATTATAAGATATATGAAAAAACTTATTGGAATTTTGGACTTTTAAGAAAATTTCCTTTCCTTTGATAGTTCATAACGTTTTGTACGTTAATAAATAAAAAAGTTACGAGGGAATTACCAATTTTAGCAAAAATTTTGTAATTCCCCCGTATATTGAAAACTATAAAAGATATGAAAAAACTAATTAGAATTTTAGATTTTTGAGAAAATTTCCTTTCTTTTGATAGGTTACAACGTTTTATACGTTAATAAACAAAAAAGTTACGAGGGAATTACCAATTTTAGCAAAAATTTTGTAATTCCCCCGTATATTGAAAATTATAAAAGATATAAAAAAACTAATTGGAATTTTGGATTTTTGAGAAAATTTCCTTTCTTTTGATAGGTTATAACGTTTTCTACGTTAATAAATAAAAAAGTTACGAGGGAATTACCAATTTTAACAAAAACTTTGTAATTCCCCCGTATATTAAAAATTATAAAAGATATGAAAAAACTAATTGGAATTTTGGATTTTTGAGAAAATTTCCTTTCTTTTGATAGGTTACAACGTTTTATACGTTAATAAACAAAAAAGTTACGAGGGAATTACAAATTTTAACAAAAATTTTGTAATTCCCCCGTATATTAAAAATTATAAGAGATATGAAAAAACTAATTGGAATTTTAGATTTTTGAGAAAATTTCCTTTCTTTTGATAGGTTATAACTGGATGTACGTTAATAAATAAATAAGTTACGAGGGAATTAGAATTTTAACAAAAATTTTGTAATTCCCCCGTATATTGAAAATTATAAAAGATATAAAAAAATTAATTGGAATTTTGGATTTTTGAGAAAATTTCCGTTCTTTTGATAGGTTATAACGTTTTGTACGTTAATAAATAAAAAAGTTACGAGGGAATTACAAATTTTAACAAAAATTTTGTTATTCCCCCGTATATTGAAAATTATAAAAGATATGAAAAAACTAATTGGAATTTTGGATTTTTGAGAAAATTTCCTTTCTTTTGATAGGTTATAACGTTTTGTACGTTAATAAATAAAAAAGTTACGAGGGAATTACAAATTTTAACAAAAATTTTGTTATTCCCCCGTATATTGAAAATTATAAAAGATATGAAAAAACTAATTGGAATTTTGGATTTTTGAGAAAATTTCCTTTCTTTTGATAGGTTATAACTTTTTGTACGTTAATAAATAAAAAAGTTACGAGAGGATTACAAATTTTAACAAAAATTTTGTAATTCCCCCGTATATTGAAAATTATAAAAGACTAGCTGGCCCGGGCGAACTTCGTACCGCCTAACAATAAATAATTTTTTTCTCATTTCCTTTTTTACAATTTTTACATTTTTTCTACATTAATTTCTCTGTTTTTTTTATCGATTTTATCATGTTTTGTTGTCTATATCTAAGTTTTTACTTTCTTTTCTTTGTATTTTCTAATTTTTCCGGTTTTGTCATTTTTTCTATTTTCATATTCTATTTGAAATGTCAAAATGTCGAAATTTCAAAATGTATAAATGTCAAAATATCAAAATGTCAAAATGCCGAAATGTTAAAATGTCAAACTGTCGAACTGTCAAAATGTTAAAATTTGAACGTTACAAAAAAAGTTGCTAATTATTTAAAAAAAAAATTGATTTTGATAAAAATATGATTAAATTTGAATCGAAAACTGTTAAAATTTGTCAAAAATGCAATTTGTTTCAAAAAATATCAAAGGATGTTCGAAATATACGCAGATTTCAAAAATCATACAAATGAGAGTACGATCTGTCAAAAATTAAAAATCCGCTTATATTTCAAACATCCTTTATTATTTCCGATTAAAAATCGATAAATAAGCTAAACTAATCGATTATAAACACAAATTAATCGATATTTTCATAAATATTTCGAATTTTTTGCAAAATGTATCATAAAATCGATATTCTGTCAAAAGTGGCCTTGAACGTTATAGAAAAAGTTGCTAATTTTTTAAAAAAATATTTTTGATAAAAATATGATCAAATTTGAATAGAAAACTGTTAAAATTTATCAAAAATACAATTTTTTTCAAAAAATATCAAAGGATGTTCAAAATGTTCGCAGATTTCAAAAATTATACAAATGAGAGATAGATCTGTCAAAAATTAAAAATCCGCTTATATTTCAAACATCCTTCATTATTTTCGATTAAAAATCGACAAATACGTTTAATTAATCGATTATAAACACAAATTAATCGATATGTTCATTAAAACTTGCGATTTCATTGAATATCTAACAATTCTTCTTCTTTTTTTTAGTGAGCATGACAAATGTCAAATATTAAAAAATCTGTTAATATTTCAAACATCCTTTATTATTTTCGATCAAATATCGATAAATACGCTTAATTAATCGATTATAAACACAAATTAATCGATATTTTTCTTAAAAAATTGCGATTTTATTGAATATCTGACAATTCTTCTTCTTTATCTTAGTGAGCATGACAGATGTCAAAAATTAAAAATCCGTTAATATTTCAAACATCCTTCATTATTTTTGATTAAAAATCGATAAATAAGCTTAATTAATCGATTTTAAACACAAATTAATCAACATTTTTATCAAAAATTGCAATTTTATTGAATATTTGACAATTTTTCTTCTTTTTCTCAGTGAGCATGACAGATGTCAAAATTTGAAAATCTGTTAATATTTCAAACATCCTTCATTATTTTCGATTAAAAATCGATAAATAAGCTTTATTAATCGATTATTAACAGAAATTAATCGATATTTTCTTAAAAATTTCGATTTTTTGCGAATTATATCATATTCTGTTAAGAGTGGCCTTGAACGTTACAGAAAAAGTTGCTAATTTAAAAAAAAAATCGATTTTTGATAAAAATATGATTAAATTTGAATAGAAAAGTGTTAAAACTTCTCAAAAATGCAATTTTTTTCAAAAAATATGAAAGGATGTTCGAAATATACGCAGATTTGAAAAATTATAAAAATGAACCTTCTCCCAATAATAACTAATACAACATAAAAGAATTAGTAAAATCGGTTCAGCCATTCACGCGTGGGTTATGGGTGTGATTTCACAGATTAATTTAATTAAGTAACTACGTTTCCGAACAAACGATGCTCTTTCAAAATAGTCTATGGCTGTGAATGACATTGACATTCGTTACGCGCGTTTTTTAAAATGTGCAAAATTAAATGTCTTTTTTATAATATTTCTGAGAGATTTTCTTAATATTTTTTTCCGTAATAACCTTCTCCTAATAATAACAAATACAACACAAAAAGAATTAGTAAAATCGGTCCAGCCATTCACGCGTGATGCCATGACCAAGGAAAACGGGTTTAATTTTTATATATATAGATATGAAAAAACTATTTGGAATTTTGGATTTTTGAGAAAATTTCCTTTCTTTTGATCGGTTATAACGTTTTGTACGTTGATAAATAAAAAAGTTACGAGGGAATTACAAATTTTAACAAAAATTTTGTAATTCTCCCGTTTTCGTTTTCTTCATCATAGTCGATGAGGCTTAAGCCACATTTTTTTTTTGCTTTTTTTTTCTGTATTTCAACTTCAATTCGATTAAAAATAATCTTTTTGGATAAAAATTTAACAAACAAACACAATTTCATTTCTTTATTAATAATAATAATAATTAATATAAATAATAAAAACCGATGAACATATATTTAATAATATAAATAAAAAAATTATTAACAACGGTTGTATTTATTGTATTTGTTTATACAGAATATAATTATTATTAAATGCATAATAAGCACTTTTGTTTTGTATTATTGTTTAAAAAAATTTTACATTGTATTTGGGCGCCATAATTTATTTATATATATATATATATATATATATATATATATATATATATATATATACATTTATTATTATTATATTATATTATTAAAGAATTTCAAATTCGTGATCTGAGTCGAAAAATTTGCCACTGGGTCCTTGAAAATCTAAAAGAAAGGTAAATAAACAATCAGATTGCAAAATTGTACAAAAATTAAAAAATGGTGTGGCAGCAAGTGGGACTGCCGGTAGAAGTTATACTTCTATGCACGCGCCCGGATTCATAAATTTTTATGCGAATGATTTAGCAAAAATCATTATATGATATTCGTGTTCAGCGACCTCAAAAACCTCCTAATACCGAGTACACACTCATTTTGTATCAAATTTGCATAACATTTCCTGGAGACGAGGTCCGTCTTAAGTACCAGGTGTTTTGTATAACTTCTGGCAGCAGTTCCACTGACTGCCACACCCCTTTTTTTTATATTTTTTACCTGAAAATGAGGCTGATCCTGCTTCTATTGCATTTTCTAATGTTGGTGACCATTCTTTCGGTTTATTATAACTAATTTCAAACATCGGCTCTTTTTCTGGATCTATTAATTCGCTTTTCACTTTTTGACAAAAATCGTTAAAATCCGATTCTGTTTTACAAAAAAAGCACTAAAAAATATCAAATTTTTAACTTTTCTTACAATTTTCAGCAATTTTTGAAGTAAAACATCTCTAGGCGCGACTATAGGGGTAACTCAGTAATTCTAACGGACGTGATGTCATTCTAATGTAACCGAAACAAAACCTGATCGATCAATCGATCGATCGATAGATAGATCAGGTAGATCAGATAGATGATCAGATGGATCAGATAGATGTTCAGATAGATGATCAGATAGATGATCAGATAGATGATCAGATAGATCAGATAGATGCTCAGATAGATGATCAGATAGATGATCAGATAGATCAGATAGATGATCAGATAGATAATCAGATAGATGATCAGATAGATGATCAGATAGATCAGATAGATAGATACATAGATAGATAGATAGATAGATAGATAGATAGATAGATAGATAGATAGACAGACAGACAGACAGACAGACAGACAGACAGACAGATAGATAGATAGATAGATAGATAATTATCACAAAAATTCTAATGTTAATAAATAAATATTTACCATAGCTACCGATGGATCCATTTTCATGATATTAATTCTAGATGCATATTTACAATGATAAGTTAAATCAGATTCAATTTGTTCATCAGTTTGTTTATCATCAACAAAACAAGTTTTTTGTGTATGATGAGGATCTAAATAAATTACTTCTTTTCCAACACAACCAATAAAATATAAAGCAACATTTGGCTTTCCACCAATCACTCCTAAACTTTGTTTGAATTGAAAACATTTCTAAAATTTCAAAAAACATTAATTTTATATACACGACTACATATATAAATAAACAAAAATTTAACCTGTAATCCACTTATATAAATAGGATTAATTTCCACAAGTCCTAAACGTAAAGGCACTATTAAAAGTAAAGGTTTCCATTCAAAATTTGCACCATCAACTTTACTTTTTGATAAACATAATTCTTCTACAAATAAACAATAATTACATTAAAAACTAATTAGTATAATAAGTTAATAAACTTACTTATATCTGAAATGATTACCATATTATCCAATGCAACATGTATTGCTAATTTACTCCAATCATCATATTTTACCAATTTTCTAAAATAAAAATAATGCAATAATCTGGGCCCATAACCATTTAATATAATAAAGAATATTTAACTTACTTTAAAACTTGGGCTACAGTATTGGGTCCAAACCATTGCCCAACTCCTTTTCCTAAAGAAGCTCCCATAAGTGCAATTTGATGAATTGAATAAGGTGCTTGTCTACGTTCTTGAAATTGTTTTAATATTTTTAAATAAGTTGTATCTTTAGTTTGTGGATCCCATAACCAATCTCGTCCTAAATGTAATGAAATTAATGTTTGAGCGAGTACCATTTGTCCACATCTTAACATACAACCCCATCCTTTATCTGATGTTAAACCTTCATTACCTCCAATTGGAATGAAATTTTTTCTATAAGTTATCCAAATTTTTGATACAATATCTTGTCGTATTTTATTAATATCTTGAATTGCATTATAACGTTTACCAAGTATCCAAACTGGTTCGGTTGTTTTTGGAATATCATCAGGTTCCAAAGTTGCTTCTAAACACGCTTCAAACATACAATCCATTATATCACGAGTAGCCACACACATTTATTGGTAGTTTTATACTTAATTGGGTTCATTTAACTATTTTTCTTGTTAAATATACGAGTATTTATCTCCTACCATTGTTTTTATTTTTTTTTTTTAATAATTATTATGACAGTTAATGATAATGACAGATCGTTACAGCTGATTAAGATAGGCAATTTTTCACGATACAAATATTTGTCTATTGGAATTAATTATTAGTTTTAAGTGAACTATATTTAGTAAAATTAATTAAAAACATATTTTTACCTATAATTTGTACACAATAAAACTATTTTCTCCAACAATAAATCAAATATCTTATGATATAAACAACACACTTCTAGTTCGTTAACTGTCAAATTTGTAATTCCACAAAGCGACACCAGATGGCTATTTTGTGGATACTTCACGTATTACCTACACTTATTAAAAGATTAATTCGTTTTAAGTGAACTATATTTAGTAAAACTAATTAAAAACATGTGTTTACCTATAATTATACACAGTTTGTACACAAATAAACTATTTTCTTCTATAATAATTCAAATATCTTACGATATAAACAACCTACTTCATTAACTGTCAAATTTGTAATTCCACAAAGCGACACCAGAGGGTTATTCACGAGTTAGACCATAGACAAATTAAAGAGACGTGTAATCGTATTTTGTAGTGGTGAAAATGGGAACTAAACCAGCTAGTAGCAAATAAAACGAAAAAAATACTTTGTGACAAAATAAGTATTGTAGTGATTTTAGTTTAAAATAAACTTAAGGTATTTTAAGTATAAAAAGAGTGTAAAAGTAAAATTTTAAAAATGTTACGCTGATATCGGAACTTGTTGCCAACTTTATATTAGGTATCAACACATCTATTCGATTATCTCTGATTTTATGGTTGACATTGGACAAAAAATAGCTGTTGATAATACCTATTACCTATAATGTTTATAGTGACTTAGTAAAACTAATTAAAAACATGTTTTTACCTTTAATTCTACACAATTTGTGCACAAAAAACTATTTTCTTTTACAATAATTCAAATATAAACGATATAAACAACACACTTGCAGTTCGTTAACTGTCAAATTTGTAATTCCACAAAGCGACACCAGAGGGTTATTTTGTGGATATTTCACGTATTAATTACTTTAATTACACTTAATGGAAGATTAATTAATTAGTTTTAATTAAAATTTTGTAATATTTATTAATATTATTATATTTAATAAACGTAACTGTTTGTCCTAATCAGTACAAGACCACGATTATGAGTAGTGTAGTGACAGTTGTAAAAGTAAACATTTATCGTATTGAATATAAAAAAGTGTTTATATAGTGTTAAAATGATTGTTATCTATATAATTATTGCATAATTTAAGTTGTTAGTGAAGGTTATATATTTATAATTTTATATCTATTAATATAATTTGTTATATGTCATAAAAATGTAAGTAAAAAAGTTGTTTTGAGGTTAAGATATAATAATATAAACATTAAAGTGTTTTAAATGGTTTTAGCGTATTAGATATCTTATAAAAAGTTTACTAATTATAAAAATATAAAAATAATTACCTGGTTTTATTCGTATACCAATTCCATTATTTCTATTTAAATATTTAGTGAATTGTCGTGTTAATTTTTTGTCTTTAGGACTCATTTTAATGAAAAATGTAATTATAAAGTCACTATATGATTAAATCTATATATCACCATAATCACGAGTCGTATAAATTGTTTACAAAATAAATATAACAAATGTTAATTTGTTTAAACAAATATACTGACTGTATTATTTATCGAACATTGATTTAATTTTTTAACAATTATTAGACAAGGAATGTGTACGTGTTCACAATATTTATATTTATCTTTTTGATTAATATCAATATTTAATGTTTATATGAAAAATTTTTTTAAAGATTAGTATTGATTGCAAAATAAAAGTTTGATAATGTCATATAGTTTTTATTTTTGTAATACATTTTTGAAGTTATACTTCTATTCGTGCACTCGGCGGTAAAGATTTGTGTGGGGTTAAATGCGAAAAAACATTACATATGTGAGTAAGACAGAGAGAGAATTGCTTTCGAAGAGGGAGAGAGGAAGAGAGAGAGAGGAAGAGAGAGAGGGGAAGAAAGAGAGAGAGGAAGAGAGAGAAAGGAAAAGAGAGAGAGAGAGAGGAAGAGAGAGAGAGAGAGTACTTCAAAAAAACGATACAAACAAGTTATATTTTATATAATGAATCACCCTATAAAATGCGTATAATCAATATCAATTAAATAGTAAGTTACTATGGAAATCAACAATCAGTATTCAGATTGAATTTTAATATAAAAAAAAAGTAACACAACTGTTATAATTCTATTTTCAATCAGATTTGTCAGTTTGTGTTAAATTTTCAATTAATAAAAAATGTCTCATTTAGATTTAATTGCGGATCATTCGAAAGAGAAATTAGTAGCAGTGCCTAAAAATGTATTGGATATGAATAATTTGAAAATGTTGTTTTTGGAAGGGAATTTTTTAACACGTTTACCGGATGATTTGTTTTGGAAATTACCAAGATTAATGTGGCTCGATTTAAGGAATAATTTATTACAAATTATACCGACTAGTATTGCTTTTCATGAACATTTAGAAAATTTGTTGTTGTCTAATAATAATTTGGAAAAATTACCAAATGAATTAGGTAAGTTGGTTTTTATTATTTTTACATTTTTAACTTCCCGCTACAGAAATTAATTTTTTTTTAAACGTTTTAACTTGAAATTAGAGTACCTAAAGGTTGTTTTTTCACTGTATTTGCGATTAATAAGTCAAAAATATGCTTCTTTTGTTCAATTTTGGATCCTACAACTTAAAATTAATGTAAAGGTTGTTTTCTTTTTCGATCTATTTTCGATGTCTCAGGACACGCGACAGAAGTGATAACTTTAACTAATGTAAAAATTAAAAAGCTATAAAAATTTCAAAGTTCGATAAATTTTTTATTTGGAAACGTACAAAAAGTTATAACCTATCAAAAGATAGGAAATTTTCTCAAAAATTTATAAATGTTACTATTTCTTTTATAACTATTCTAGTTTTTGATATACGAGGGAATTACAAATTTTAACAAAAATTTTGTAAATCCCCTGTATACTGAAAACTATAAAAGATACGAAAAACCTAATTGGAATTTTGGATTTTTGAGAAAATTTCCTTTCTTTTGATAGGTTATACCGTTTTGTACGTTAATAAATAAAAAAGTTACGCGGGAATTACAAATTTTAACAAAAATTTTGTAATTCCTCGTATATTAAAAATTATAAAAGATATAATAAAACTAATCGAAATTTTGGATTTTTAAGAAAATTTCCTTTCTTTTAATATGTTATAACGTTTTGTACGTTAATAAATAAAAAAGTTACGAGGGAATTACAAATTTTAACAAAAATTTTGTAATTCCCCCGTATATTGAAAATTATACAAGGTATGAAAAAACTAAGTGGAATTTTGGATTTTTGAGAAAATTTTCTTTCTTTTAATAGGTTATAACTTTTTGTACGTTAATAAATAAAAAAGTTACGAGGAAATTACAAATTTTAACAAAACTTTTGTAATTCCCCCGTATATTGAAAACTATAAAAGATATGAAAAAACTTATTGTAATTTTTGATTTTTGAGAAAATTTCCTTTCTTTTAATGGGTATAACTTTTTGTACGTTAATAAATAAAAAAGTAACGAGGGAATTACAAATTTTAACAAAAATTTTGTAGTTCCCCCGTATATTGAAAACTATAAAAGATATGAAAAAACTCATTGGAATTTTGGATTTTTGAGAAAATTTCCTTTCTTCTGATAGGTCATAACTTTTTGTACGTTAATAAATAAAAAAGTTACGAGGGAATTACCAATTTTAACAAAAATTTTGTAATTCTCCCGTATATTGAAAATTATAAAAGATATGAAAAAACTAATTGGAATTTTGGATTTTTGAGAAAATTTCCTTTCTTTTGATAGGTTATAACGTTTTGTACGTTAATACATAAAAAAGTTACAAGGGAATTACAAATTTTAACAAAAATTTTGTAATTCCCCCGTTTATTGAAAACTATAAAAGATATTATAAAACTAATTGGAATTTTGGATTTTTGAGGAAATTTCCTTTCTTTTGATAGGTCACAACTTTATGTACGTTAATAAATAAAAAAGTTACGAGGGAATTACAAATTTTAACAAAAAATTTGTAATTCCCCCGTATATTAAAAATTATAAAAGATATGAAAAACCTAATTGGAATTTTGGATTTTTGAGAAAATTTCCTTTCTTTTAATAGGTTATTACTTTTTGTACGTTCATAAATAAAAAAGTTACAAGGGAATTACAAATTTTAACAAAAATTTTGTAATTCCCCCGTATATTGAAAATTATAAATGATATGAAAAAACTAATTGGAATTTTGGATTTTTGAGAAAATTTCCTTTCTTTTGATAGGTTATAACGTTTTGTACGTTAATAAATAAAAAAGTTACAAGGGAATTACAAATTTTAACAAAAATTTTGTAATTCCCCCGTATATTGAAAACTATAAAAGATATAATAAAATTAATTGGAATTTTGGATTTTTGAGGAAATTTCCTTTCTTTTGATAGGTTACAACTTTATGTACGTTAATAAATAAAAAAGTTACGAGGGAATTACAAATTTTAACAAAAATTTTGTAATTCCCCCGTATATTGAAAATTATAAAAGATATGAAAAAACTATTTGGAATTTTGGATTTTTGGAATTTTGAGAAAATTTCCTTTCTTTTAATAGGTTATAACGTTTTGTACGTTAATAGATAAAAAAGTTACGAGGAAATTACAAATTTTAACAAAAATTTTGTAATTCCCCCGTATATTGAAAATTATAAAAGATATGAAAAAACTAATTGGAATTTTGGATTTTTGAGAAAATTTCCTTTCTTTTGATAGGTTATAACGTTTTGTACGTTAATACATAAAAAAGTTACAAGGGAATTACAAATTTTAACAAAAATTTTGTAATTCCCCCGTATATTGAAAATTATAAAAGATATGAAAAAACTAATTGGAATTTTGGATTTTTGAGAAAATTTCCTTTCTTTTGATAGGTTATAACGTTTTGTACGTTAATACATAAAAAAGTTACAAGGGAATTACAAATTTTAACAAAAATTTTGTAATTCCCCCTTATATTAAAAATTATAAAAGATATGAAAAAACTAATTGGAATTTTGGATTTTTGAGAAAATTTCCTTTCTTTTGATAGGTTATAACTTTTTGTACGTTAATAAATAAAAAAGTTACGAGGGAATTACAAATTTTATCAAAAATTTTGTAATTCCCCCGTATATTGAAAACTATAAGGGATGTGAAAAAACTAATTGTAATTTTGGATTTCTGAGAAAATTTCCTTTCTTTTGATAGGTTATAACGTTTTGTACGTTGATAAATAAAAAAGTTACGAGGGAATTACAAATTTTAACAAAAATTTTGTAATTCCCCCGTATATTGAAAATTATAAAAGATATAAAAAAACTAATTGGAATTTTGGATTTTTGAGAAAATTTTCTTTCTTTTGATAGGTTATAACGTTTTGTACGTTAATAAATAAAAAAGTTACGAGGGAATTACAAATTTTAACAAAAATTTTGTAATTCCCCCGTACATTGAAAACTATAAAAGATATGAAAAAACTAAGTGGAATTTTGGATTTTTGAGAAAATTTCCTTTCTTTTGATAGGTTATAACGTTTTCTACGTTAATAAATAAAAAAGTTACGAGGGAATTACAAATTTTATCAAAAATTTTGTAATTCCCCCGTATATTGAAAACTATAAAGGATGTGAAAAAACTAATTGTAATTTTGGATTTCTGAGAAAATTTCCTTTCTTTTGATAGGTTATAACGTTTTGTACGTTGATAAATAAAAAAGTTACGAGGGAATTACAAATTTTAACAAAAATTTTGTAATTCCCCCGTATATTGACAATTATAAAAGATATGAAAAAACTAATTGGAATTTTGGATTTTTGAGAAAATTTTCTTTCTTTTGATAGGTTACAACTTTATGTACGTTAATAAATAAAAAAGTTACGAGGGAATTACAAATTTTAACAAAAAATTTGTAATTCCCCCGTATATTGAAAATTATAAAAGATATGAAAAAACTAATTAAAATTCTGGATTTTTGAACAAATTTCCTTTCTTTTAATAGGTTATAACTTTTTGTACGTTGATAAATAAAAAAGTTACGAGGGAATTACAAATTTTAACAAAAATTTTGTAATTCCCCCGTATATTGAAAACTATAAAAGATATAATAAAATTAATTGGAATTTTGGATTTTTGAGAAAATTTTCTTTCTTTTGATAGGTTATAACGTTTTGTACGTTAATAAATAAAAAAGTTACGAGGGAATTACAAATTTTAACAAAAATTTTGTAATTCCCCCGTATATTGAAAATTATAAAAGATATGAAAAAACTAATTGGAATTTTGGATTTTTGAGAAAATTTTCTTTCTTTTGATAGGTTATAACGTTTTGTACGTTAATAAATAAAAAAGTTACGAGGGAATTACAAATTTTAACAAAAATTTTGTAATTCCCCCGTATATTAAAAACTATAAAAGATATGAAAAAACTAATTGGAATTTTGGATTTTTGAGAAAATTTTCTTTCTTTTGATAGGTTATAACTTTTTGTACGTTGATAAATAAAAAAGTTACGAGGGAATTACAAATTTTAACAAAAATTTTGTAATTCCCCCGTATATTGAAAACTATAAAAGATATGAAAAAACGAATTGGAATTTTGGATTTTTAAGAAAATTTCCTTTCTTTTGATAGGTTATAACGTTTTGTACGTTAATAAATAAAAAAGTTACGAGGGAATTACAAATTTTACCAAAATTTTTGTAATTCCCCTGTATATTGAAAACTATAAAAGATATGAAAAAACTAATTGGAATTTTGGATTTTTGAGAAAATTTTCTTTCTTTTGATAGGTTATAACTTCTTGTACGTTAATAAATAAAAAAGTTACGAGGGAATTACAAATTTTAATAAAAATTTTGTAATTCCCCCGTATATTGAAAATTATAAAAGATATGAACAAACTAATTGGAATTTTGGATTTTTGAGAAAATTTTCTTTCTTTTGATAGGTTATAACGTTTTGTACGTTAATAAATAAAAAAGTTACGAGGGAATTACAAATTTTAACAAAAATTTTGTAATTCCCCCGTATATTGAAAACTATAAAATATATCAAAAAACTAATTGGAATTTTGGATTTTTGAGAAAATTTTCTTTCTTTTGATAGGTTATAACGTTTTGTACGTTAATAAATAAAAAAGTTACGAGGGAATTACAAATTTTATCAAAAATTTTGTAATTCTCCCGTATATTGAAAACTATAAAGGATGTGAAAAAACTAATTGTAATTTTGGATTTCTGAGAAAATTTCCTTTCTTTTGATAGGTTATAACGTTTCTACGTTAATAAATAAAAAAGTTACGAGGGAATTACAAATTTTAACAAAAATTTTGTAATTCCCCCGTATATTGAAAATTATAAAAGATATGAAAAAACTAATTGGAATTTTGGATTTTTGAGAAAATTTTCTTTCTTTTGATAGGTTATAACGTTTTGTACGTTAATAAATAAGAAAGTTACGAGGGAATTACAAATTTTAACAAAAATTTTGTAATTCCCTCGTATATTGAAAATTATAAAAGATATGAAAAAACTAATTGGAATTTTGGATTTTTGAGAAAATTTTCTTTCTTTTGATAGGTTATAACGTTTTGTACGTTAATAAATAAAAAAGTTACGAGGGAATTACAAATTTTAACAAATATTTTGTAATTCCTTGTATATTGAAAACTGTAAAAGATATGAAAAAAGTAATTAGAATTTTAGATTTTTGAGAAAATTTCACGTTTTATTAATTTTTTACCTTATAGGCACAGTAAAAAACCTAAAAGCCTTACAAGTAACCGACAACCCATTAACATACCCACCTCGAAGTGTATTAGTCGAAGGTACAAAAGTAATAAAAAACTTTTTAAAAATCGAATACGAAAAACAAAAAAAAGAAGATGAAGAAGAAGATTTAGATAAAATAACAGAAACTGAACAAAGTGATGAAGAAGATGAACGATTTATTCGTAAAATTGATTTCGATACAAGCGACATCTATCCAGATACACCGAAATCCACTGAAAATATTCAAATTTCTGGCGAAACTGAAGAATTGAAAACGAAAATTTCTGATCAACAATTTATTAATCCCGATTTGGAAGTGAAGAAATTATTACCGGTGAAATTAGTTAAAAAAGAAGATCCTGTTAAAATTATACATAAAGTTAGTTCTGTTGGTAGTAAAATCTATCTAAAATCATCGGTTATTAAAGGAAATAATGGTAAAGGTGATAATAATAATAAAAATAATTATAATAATCTTAAAGATGGTTGGTTGAATGAATTACGAATTTTATTAAATGATCAAGAAAGAATTTTACAACAAGAAAGGTAAGTTTGTAATCTAAATAAGATTATTTATCATTTAGAGAAAACCGCAACTCGATATCTCCATTTTTAAAGAAGTAGATCGTGTTTTGTTTTTTGAGAAACATCGCTGTATCTCGGTTGTTTTTTGAGATATTTAAACTGATTTGCAATCCAAATTAGATTATCTATGATTTAAAAAAAACCGCAACTCGATATCTCCATTTTTAAAGAAGTTGATCGTGTTTTGTTTTTAGAGAAAAATCGCTATATCTCGGTTGTTTTTTGCGATATTTTGGATATCTAAACTGATTTGTGATTCAAATAAGATTATTTATCATTTAGAGAAAACCGCAATTCCATATCTCCATTTTTAAAGAAGTTGATCGTGTTTTGTTTTTTGAGAAAAATCGCTATATCTCAGTTGTTTTTTGAGATATTTTGGATATTTAAAGTGATTTGTAATCTAAATAAGATTACTTATCATTTAGAGAAAACCGCAATTTGATATCTTCATTTTTAAAGAAGTTGATCGTGTTTTGTTTTTTTAAGAAAAATCGCTATATCTCGGTTGTTTTTTGAGATATTTTGGATATTTAAAGTGATTTGTAATCTAAATAAGATTATTTATCATTTGGAGAAAACCGCAACTCGATATCTCAATTTTTAAAGAAGTTGATCGTATTTTGTTTTTTGAGAAAAATCGCTATATCTCGGTTGTTTTTTGAGATATTTTGGATATTTAAAGTGATTTGTAATCTAAATAAGATTATTTATCATTTAGAGAAAACCGCAACTCGATATCTCAATTTTTAAAAAAGTTGATCGTGTTTTGTTTTCTGAGAAAAATCGCTATATCTCGGTTGTTTTTTGAGATATTTTGGATATTTAAAGTGATTTGTAATCTAAATAAGATTATTTATCATTTAGAGAAAACCGCAACTCGATATCTCAATTTTTAAAAAAGTTGATCGTGTTTTGTTTTCTGAGAAAAATCGCTATATCTCGGTTGTTTTTTGAGATATTTTGGATATTTAAAGTGATTTGTAATCTAAATAAGATTATTTATCATTTAGAGAAAACCGCAACTTGATATCTCAATTTTTTAAAAAGTTGATCGTGTTTTGTTTTTTGAGAAAAATCGCTATATCTCAGTTGTTTTTTGAGATATTTTGGATATTTAAACTGATTTGTGATTCAAATAAGATTATTTATCATTAAAAAAAATCGCAACTCGATATCTCAATTTTTAAAGAAGTTAATCGTGTTTTGTTTTTTGAGAAAAATCGCTATATCTCGGTTCTTTTTTGAGATATTTTAGATATTTAAACTGATTTGTGATTCAAATAAGATTATTTATCATTTAGAGAAAACCGCAACTCGATATCTCAATTTTTAAAGAAGTTGATCGTGTTTTGTTTTTTTGAGAAAAATTGCTATATCTCGGTTGTTTTTTGAGATATTTTGGATATTTAAAGTGATTTGTAATCTTAATAAGATTATTTATCATTTAGAGAAAACCGCAACTCCATATCTCCATTTTTTAATAAGTTGATCGTGTTTTGTTTTTTGAGAAAAATCGCTGTATCTCGGTTGTTTTTTGAGATATTTTGGATATTTAAACTGATTTTTGATCCAAATTAGATTATCTATCATCTAAACCAAACTGCAACTCGATATCTCAATTTTTAATAAATTTGATCGTGTTTTGTTTTTTGAGAAAAATCACTGTATCTCGGTTAATTTTTGAGAAATTTTGGATATTTAAACTGATTTGTGATCCAAATTAGATTATTTATCATTTAAAACAAACCGCAACTCGATATCTCAATTTTTAAAAAAGTTGATCGTGTTTTGTTTTTTGAGAAAAATCGCTATATCTCTGTTGTTTTTTGCGACATTTCGGATATTTAAACTGATTTGCAATCCAAATTAGATTATCTATGATTTAAAAAAAACCGCAACTCGATATCTCAATTTTTAAAGAAGTTGATCGTGTTTTGTTTTTAGAGAAAAATCGCAATATCTCGGTTGTTTTTTTAGATATTTTGGATATTTAAACTGATTTGTAATCCAAATGAGATTATCTATTATTTAAAAAAAATCGCAACTCGATATCTCAATTTAAAAAAAAGTTGATCGTGTTTTGTTTTTTGAGAAAAATCGCTATATCTCGGTTGTTTTTTGAGATATTTTGGATATTTAATCTGATTTGTAATCCAAATGAGATTATCTATTATTTAAAAAAAATCGCAACTCGATATCTCAGTTTTTAAAATGGTTGATCGTGTTTTGTTTTTTGAGAAAAATCGTTGTATCTCGGTTGTTTTTTGAGATATTTTGGATATTTAAACTGATTTGTAATCTAAATAAGATTATTTATCATTTAGAGAAAACCGCAACTCGATATCTTCATTTTTAAAGAAGTTGATCGTGTTTTGTTTTGTGAGAAAAATCGCTGTATCTCGGTTGTTTTTTGAGATATTTCGGATATTTAAACTGATTTGAAATCCAAATTAGATTATCTATGATTTAAAAAAAAACGCAACTCGATATCTCAATTTTTAAAGAAGTTGATCGTTTTTTGTTTTTAGAGAAAAATCGCTATATCTCGGTTGTTTTTTGAGATATTTTGGATATTTAAACTGATTTGTTATCCAAATAAGATTATTTATCAATTAGAAAAAACCGCAACTCCATATCTTCATTTTTAAACAAGTTGATCGTGTTTTGTTTTTTGAGAAAAATCGCTATATCTCGGTTGTTTTTTGCGATATTTTGGATATTTAAACTGATTTGTGATTTAAATAAGATTATTTATCAGTTAGAGAAAACCGCAATTCGATATCTCCATTTTTAAAGAAGTTGATCGTGTTTTGTTTTTTGAGAAAAATCGCTGTATCTCAGTTGTTTTTTGAGATATTTTAAATATTTAAACCGATTTGTGATTTAAATTAGATTATCTATGATTTAAAAAAAATCGCAACTCGATATCTCAATTTTTAAAGAAGTTGATCGTGTTTTGTTTTTTGAGAAAAATCGCTATATCTCGGTTGTTTTTTGAGATATTTTGGATATTTAAACTGATTTGTGATTCAAATAAGATTATTTATGATTTAAAAAAAAACGCAACTCGATATCTCAATTTTTAAAAAAGTTGATCGTGTTTTGTTTTTTGAGAAAAATCGTTGTATCTCGGTTGTTTTTTAGATATTTTGGATATATAAACTGATTTGTGATCCCAATTAGATTATTTATAATTTAGAGAAAACCGCAACTCGATATCTCCATTTTTAAAAAAGTTGATCGTGTTTTGTTTTTTGAGAAAAATCGTTGTATCTCGGCTGTTTTTTGAGATATTTTGGATATTTAAACTGATTTGTGATCCAAATTAGATTATCTATAATTTAAAAAAAAATCGCAACTCGATATCTTAATTTTTAAAGAAGTTGATCGTGTTTTGTTTTTTGAGAAAAATCGCTGTATCTCGGTTGTTTTTTGAGATATTTTGGATATTTAAACTGATTTGTGATCCAAATTAGATTATTTATCATTTAGAGAAAACTGCAACTCGATATCTCCATTTTTTAAAAAAGTTGATCGTGTTTTGTTTTTTGAGAAAAATCGCTATATCTCAGTTGTTTTTTGAGATATTTTGGATATTTAAAGTGATTTGTAATCTAAATAAGATTATTTATCATTTAGAGAAAACCCCAACTCGATATCTCCATTTTTAAAGAAGTTGATCGTGTTTTGTTTTTTGAGAAAAATCGCTATATCTCAGTTGTTTTTTGAGATATTTTGGATATTTAAAGTGATTTGTAATCTAAATAAGATTATTTATCATTTAGAGAAAACCGCAACTCGATATCTCCATTTTTAAAAAAGTTGATCGTGTTTTGTTTTTTGAGAAAAATCGTTGTATCTCGGTTGTTTTTTGAGATATTTTGGATATTTAAACTGATTTGTGATCCAAATTAGATTATCTATCATTTAAAACAAACCGCAACTCGATATCTCATTTTTTAAAAAAGTTGATCGTGTTTTGTTTTTTGAGAAAAATCGTTGTATCTCGGTTGTTTTTTGAGATATTTTAGATATTTAAAGTGATTTGTGATCCAAATTAAATTATCTATCATTTAAAACAAACCGCAACTCGATATCTCAATTTTTAAAGAAGTTGATCGTGTTTTGTTTTTTGAGAAAAATCGCTGTATCTCGGTTGTCTTTAGAGATATTTTGGATATTTAAACTGATTTGTGATTCAAATAAGATTATTTATTATTTAGAGAAAACCGCAATTTCATATCTCCATTTTTAAAGAAGTTGATCGTGTTTTGTTTTTAGAGAAAAATCGCAATATCTCGGTTGTTTTTTGAGATATTTTGGATATTTAAACTGATTTGTGATCCAAATTAGATTATGTCCATTTTCAGGATTATTACCTAATATAAATTTTGATTTTTGATAGATATTGATGATATGATAAAATTTAAAAATTTTATATTTAACAGAAATCTTCGAGCAATAGCAACATGGCGATTAAAACGAAAAAGTGAATATGAAAATTTACCGAAAATATTTCACGGTGAATTACCAAAACCTCCTTACGATACAGATCCGGATTACAATAAAATGCCAACACGTGAAGAATTAGCTAAACAATTATTAGAATATAAAAATAAAGGTTTTGTACGTAATAATATTGATATGAAACATACACCATTTGAAATACAAAAAATGATTCGAGCAATTATGGAACAATTAAAACAATTTGAAATTGAATACGATCCTGGAAATCCTACAATTTCAATTAATCAAGCTGAACAACAAATTAAAACTGTAAGTTTATTTATTTATTTACTAGCTGGCCCGGCGAACTTCGTACCCCCTAACAATAAATAAATTTTTTTTCATTTCCTTTTTTACAATTTTTACATTTTTTCTACATTAATTTCCCCTGTTTTTTTATCGATAAAAAATTAAATATAAACAGTGTCATCTATTGCATACTTGCACGACCTAAAAATATGATTGTAAGAGGAAAATTGTATAAAAATCGATAAATAAGCTTAATTAATCGATTATAAACACAAATTAATCGATAATTTCTTAAAAAATTACGATTTTATTGAATATCTGACAATTCTTCTTCTTTTTCTTAGTGAGCATGACAAATGTCAAAAATTAAAAATCCGTTAATATTTCAAACATCCTTCATTATTTTCGATTAAAAATCGATAAATAAGCTTAATTAATTGGTTTTAAACACAAATTAATCGATATTTTTATCAACATTGCAATTTTGTTGAATATTTGTCAATTCTTCTTCTTTTTCTCAGTGAGCATGACAGTTGTCAAAATTTAAAAATCTGTTAATATTTCAAACATCCTTTATTATTTTCGGTTAAATATCGATAAATAAGCTTTATTAATCGATTATAATGACAAATTAATTGATATTTTCTTAAAAATTTCGATTTTATGCGAATTATATCCATAGAGATATTATTATACATAGAGAAGGCAAGCTGTATGGCTGCCTGTAAGTGGAAACGTCCGGCCGTTAGAGAGAGAAAGAAAACCAAGGTGGTCTTGTATCTTTGTCTAGCTCTCTGCTGATTGGTCTCTCCCATCATTTTCAGCGTTCGATAAAGCGAACGATGGATGATCTTCTGTACTACATCCTTTAGTAGATCATCAGTATTTTGAAGTGTTGAACCTGAATATCGACTCTATATTTGATTGTTGATGTATTGTTTCTTTTTTATAAAAAATAATTATCTATATGTCTAATACACTGCTTTTCAAGCAGCCAATCAGTGACGAGGAGAGACAGAAATGAAAGACCACCGACGTTCTATTTCTTTTTCTAATGAGCGGACGCGATTTTGGCTGGCTTGCCCCCTCTATTATATCATAAAATAGATATTCTGTCAAAAGTGGCCTTGAACGTTATAGAAAAAGTTGCTAATTTTTAAAAAAAATCTATTTTTGATAAAAATATGATTAAATTTGAACAGAAAACTGTTAAAATTTGTCAAAAATGCAATTTTTTTCAAAAAATATCAAATGATGTTCGAAATATACGCAGATTTCAAAAATTATACAAATAAGAGATCAATCTGTCAAAAATTATAAATCTGCTTATATTTTAAACATCCTTTAATATTTTCGATAAAAAATCGGTAAATACGTTTTATTAATCGATTATAAACACAAATTAATCGATATTTTCATTAAAACTTTTCTTCTTCTTCTTTTTCTTAGTGAGCATGACAAATGTCAAAAATTAAAAATCTGTTAATATTTCAAACATCCTTTATTATTTTCGATGAAATATTGATAAATACGCTTAATTAATCGATTATAAACACAAATTAATCGATATTTTTATTAAAAATTGCGATTTTATTGAATATCTGACAATTCTTCTTCCTTATCTTAGTGAGCATGACAGATGTCAAAAATTAAAAATCCGTTAATATTTCAAACATCCTTCATTATTTTTGATTAAAAATCGATAAATAAGCTTAATTAATCGATTTTAAACACAAATTAATCAACATTTTAATCAAAAATTGCAATTTTATTGAATATTTGACAATTTTTCTTCTTTTTCTCAGTGAGCATGACAGATGTCAAAATTTGAAAATCTGTTAATATTTCAAACATCCTTCATTATTTTCGATTAAAAATCGATAAATAAGCTTTATTAATCGATTATAAACAGAAATTAATCGATATTTTCTTAAAAATTTCGATTTTTTGCGAATTATATCATAAAATAGATATTCTGTCAAAAGTGGCCTTGAACCTTATAGAAAAAGTTGCTAATTTTTTAAAAAAATTTATTTTTGATAAAAATATGATTAAATTTGAACAGAAAACTGTTAAAATTTGTCAAAAATGCAATTATTTTTCAAAAAATATCAAATGATGTTCGAAATATACGCAGATTTCAAAAATTATACAAATAAGAGATCAATCTGTCAAAAATTATAAATCTGCTTATATTTCAAACATCCTTCAATATTTTCGATAAAAAATCGATAAATACGTTTTATTAATCGATTATAAACACAAATTAATCGATATTTTCATTAAAACTTTTCTTCTTCTTCTTTTTCTTAGTGAGCATGACAAATGTCAAAAATTAAAAATCTGTTAATATTTCAAACATCCTTTATTATTTTCGATCAAATATCGATAAATACGCTTAATTAATCGATTATAAACACAAATTAATCGATATTTTTATTAAAAATTGCGATTTTATTGAATATCTGACAATTCTTCTTCTTTATCTTAGTGAGCATGACAAATGTCAAAAATTAATAATCCGTTAATATTTCAAACATCCTTCATTATTTTCGATTAAAAATCGATAAATAAGCTTAATTAATTGGTTTTAAACACAAATTAATCGATATTTTTATCAACATTGCAATTTTGTTGAATATTTGTCAATTCTTCTTCTTTTTCTCAGTGAGCATGACAGATGTCAAAATTTAAAAATCTGTTAATATTTCAAACATCCTTTATTATTTTCGGTTAAATATCGATAAATAAGCTTTATTAATCGATTATAATGACAAATTAATTGATATTTTCTTAAAAATTTCGATTTTATGCGAATTATATCCATAGAGATATTATTATACATAGAGGAGGCAAGCTGTATGGCTGCCTGTAAGTGGAAACGTCCGGCCGTTAAAGAGAGAAAGAAAACCAAGGTGGTCTTGTATCTTTGTCTAGCTCTCTGCTGATTGGTCTCTCCCATCATTTTCAGCGTTCGATAAAGCGAACGATGGATGATCTTCTGTACTACATCCTTTAGTAGATCATCAGTATTTTGAAGTGTTGAACCTGAATATCGACTCTATATTTGATTGTTGATGTATTGTTTCTTTTTTATAAAAAATAATTATCTATATGTCTAATACACTGCTTTTCAAGCAGCCAATCAGTGACGAGGAGAGACAGAAATGCAAGACCACCGACGTTCTATTTCTTTTTCTAATGAGCGGACGCGATTTTGGCTGGCTTGTCCCCTCTATTATATCATAAAATAGATATTCTGTCAAAAGTGGCCTTGAACGTTATAGAAAAAGTTGCTAATTTTTTAAAAAAATCTATTTTTGATAAAAATATTATTAAATTTGAACAGAAAACTGTTAAAATTTGTCAAAAATGCAATTTTTTTCAAAAAATATCAAATGATGTTCGAAATATACGCAGATTTCAAAAATTATACAAATAAGAGATCAATCTGTCAAAAATTATAAATCTGCTTATATTTCAAACATCCTTTAATATTTTCGATAAAAAATCGATAAATACTTTTTATTAATCGATTATAAACACAAATTAATCGATATTTTCATTAAAACTTTTCTTCTTCTTCTTTTTCTTAGTGAGCATGACAAATGTCAAAAATTAAAAATCTGTTAATATTTCAAACATCCTTTATTATTTTCGATGAAATATCGATAAATACGCTTAATTAATCGATTATAAACACAAATTAATCGATATTTTTATTAAAAATTGCGATTTTATTGAATATCTGACAATTCTTCTTCTTTATCTTAGTGAGCATGACAGATGTCAAAAATTAAAAATCCGTTAATATTTCAAACATCCTTCATTATTTTTGATTAAAAATCGATAAATAAGCTTAATTAATCGATTTTAAACACAAATTAATCAACATTTTAATCAAAAATTGCAATTTTATTGAATATTTGACAATTTTTCTTCTTTTTCTCAGTGAGCATGACAGATGTCAAAATTTGAAAATCTGTTAATATTTCAAACATCCTTCATTATTTTCGATTAAAAATCGATAAATAAGCTTTATTAATCGATTATAAACAGAAATTAATCGATATTTTCTTAAAAATTTCGATTTTTTGCGAATTATATCATAAAATAGATATTCTGTTAAAAGTGGCCTTGAACGTTATAGAAAAAGTTGCTAATTTAAAAAAAAAATTGATTTTTGATAAAAATATGATTAAATTTGAATAGAAAAGTGTTAAAATTTGTCAAAAATGCAATTTTTTTTCAAAAAATATCAAATGATGTTCGAAATATACGCAGATTTCAAAAATTATACAAATAAGAGATCAATCTGTCAAAAATTATAAATCTGCTTATATTTCAAACATCCTTCAATATTTTCGATAAAAAATCGATAAATACTTTTTATTAATCGATTATAAACACAAATTAATCGATATTTTCATTAAAACTTTTCTTGTTCTTCTTTTTCTTAGTGAGCATGACAAATGTCAAAAATTAAAAATCTGTTAATATTTCAAACATCCTTTATTATTTTCGATCAAATATCGATAAATACGCTTAATTAATCGATTATAAACACAAATTAATCGATATTTTTATTAAAAATTGCGATTTTATTGAATATCTGACAATTCTTCTTCTTTATCTTAGTGAGCATGACCGATGTCAAAAATTAAAAATTCGTTAATATTTCAAACATCCTTCATTATTTTTGATTAAAAATCGATAAATAAGCTTAATTAATCGATTTTAAACACAAATTAATCAACATTTTAATCAAAAATTGCAATTTTATTGAATATTTGACAATTTTTCTTCTTTTTCTCAGTGAGCATGACAGATGTCAAAATTTGAAAATCTGTTAATATTTCAAACATCCTTCATTATTTTCGATTAAAAATCGATAAATAAGCTTAATTACATGGTTTTAAACACAAATTAATCGATATTTTTATCAACATTGCAATTTTGTTGAATATTTGTCAATTCTTCTTCTTTTTCTCAGTGAGCATGACAGATGTCAAAATTTAAAAATCTGTTAATATTTTAAACATCCTTTATTATTTTCGGTTAAATATCGATAAATAAGCTTTATTAATCGATTATAATGACAAATTAATTGATATTTTCTTAAAAATTTCGATTTTATGCGAATTATATCATAAAATAGATATTCTGTCAAAAGTGGCCTTGAACGTTATAGAAAAAGTTGCTAATTTTTTAAAAAAATCTATTTTTAATAAAAATATTATTAAATTTGAACAGAAAACTGTTAAAATTTGTCAAAAATGCAATTTTTTTTCAAAAAATATCAAATGATGTTCGAAATATACGCAGATTTCAAAAATTATACAAATAAGAGATCAATCTGTCAAAAATTATAAATCTGCTTATATTTCAAACATCCTTCAATATTTTCGATAAAAAATCGATAAATACTTTTTATTAATCGATTATAAACACAAATTAATCGATATTTTCATTAAAACTTTTCTTCTTCTTCTTTTTCTTAGTGAGCATGACAAATGTAAAAAATTAAAAATCTGTTAATATTTCAAACATCCTTTATTATTTTCGATCAAATATCGATAAATACGCTTAATTAATCGATTATAAACACAAATTAATCGATATTTTTATTAAAAATTGCGATTTTATTGAATATCTGACAATTCTTCTTCTTTATCTTAGTGAGCATGACAGATGTCAAAAATTAAAAATCCGTTAATATTTCAAACATCCTTCATTATTTTCGATTAAAAATCGATAAATAAGCTTAATTAATCGATTTTAAACACAAATTAATCAACATTTTAATCAAAAATTGCAATTTTATTGAATATTTGACAATTTTTCTTCTTTTTCTCAGTGAGCATGACAGATGTCAAAATTTAAAAATCTGTTAATATTTCAAACATCCTTTATTATTTTCGGTTAAATATCGATAAATAAGCTTTATTAATCGATTATAATGACAAATTAATTGATATTTTCTTAAAAATTTCGATTTTATGCGAATTAAGCGGGGTTCATGTACATGCGAATCGCGAATTGCGAATTGCGAAGACAGCTCCTATTGGTTAATATCAAAATTACGTCAGCCGAGAAATTTTGACATATGTCAATTTCAATTTCTTGCGAATTCGCATTATTTAAAATCTGAAGGGCGGGAATCTTGAAACTGTTTTAATATTTTAGCGAATTTCGCAGTTTTTCTTGTTAACGCATGTGCAGTTCCTATTAATATCAATGTTTTGTTTTGGATTTGTTGGTTAAGGTTAGGTCTCCAAAACACGTGTAGGTGTACTGTAGTGCATAGACAAATTATTTTATTATCTGTGGTGTTGTGATACTTATAATCGTATCTTTGATTTAAATTTAATGATCATGTATCATATGTTGTTAAATTTTGTTTATTTGCTTGACGATGACACACCGATGACACTAGCTGGCAGTAACTGTAAACTAAAAATCCCCAGAATCCTGTCAAAAAATTCGCTGGTACATGAATTGAGATAAAAACGCGATATTTTTTTTTGCGAAGATCGCATTCGCAATTCGCGATTCGCATGTACATGAACCCGCCTTTATATCATAAAATAGATATTCTGTCAAAAGTGGCCTTGAACGTTATAGAAAAAGTTGCTAATTTTTTAAAAAAATCTATTTTTGATAAAAATATGATTAAATTTGAACAGAAAACTGTTAAAATTTGTCAAAAATGAAATTTTTTTTCAAAAAATATCAAATGATGTTCGAAATATACGCAGATTTCAAAAATTATACAAATAAGAGATCAATCTGTCAAAAATTATAAATCTGCTTATATTTCAAACATCCTTCAATATTTTCGATAAAAAATCGATAAATACTTTTTATTAATCGATTATAAACACAAATTAATCGATATTTTCATTAAAACTTTTCTTCTTCTTTTTCTTAGTGAGCATGACAAATGTAAAAAATTAAAAATCTGTTAATATTTCAAACATCCTTTATTATTTTCGATCAAATATCGATAAATACGCTTAATTAATCGATTATAAACACAAATTAATCGATATTTTTATTAAAAATTGCGATTTTATTGAATATCTGACAATTCTTCTTCTTTATCTTAGTGAGCATGACAGATGTCAAAAATTAAAAATCAGTTAATATTTCAAACATCCTTCATTATTTTCGATTAAAAATCGATAAATAAGCTTAATTAATCGATTATAAACACAAATTAATCGATATTTTCTTAAAAAATTACGATTTTATTAAATATCTGACAATTCTTTTTCTTAGTGAGCATGACAAATGTCAAAAATTAATAATCCGTTAATATTTCAAACATCCTTCATTATTTTCGATTAAAAATCGATAAATAAGCTTAATTAATTGGTTTTAAACACAAATTAATCGATATTTTTATCAACATTGCAATTTTGTTGAATATTTGTCAATTCTTCTTCTTTTTCTCAGTGAGCATGACAGATGTCAAAATTTAAAAATCTGTTAATATTTTAAACATCCTTTATTATTTTCGGTTAAATATCGATAAATAAGCTTTATTAATCGATTATAATGACAAATTAATTGATATTTTCTTAAAAATTTCGATTTTATGCGAATTATATCATAAAATAGATATTCTGTCAAAAGTGGCCTTGAACGTTATAGAAAAAGTTGCTAATTTTTTAAAAAAATCTATTTTTGATAAAAATATTATTAAATTTTGAACAGAAAACTGTTAAAATTTGTCAAAAATGCAATTTTTTTTCAAAAAATATCAAATGATGTTCGAAATATACGCAGATTTCAAAAATTATACAAATAAGAGGTCAATCTGTCAAAAATTATAAATCTGCTTATATTTCAAACATCCTTCAATATTTTCGATAAAAAATCGATAAATACTTTTTATTAATCGATTATAAACACAAATTAATCGATATTTTCATTAAAACTTTTCTTCTTCTTCTTTTTCTTAGTGAGCATGACAAATGTAAAAAATTAAAAATCTGTTAATATTTCAAACATCCTTTATTATTTTCGATCAAATATCGATAATTACGCTTAATTAATCGATTATAAACACAAATTAATCGATATTTTTATTAAAAATTGCGATTTTATTGAATATCTGACAATTCTTCTTCTTTATCTTAGTGAGCATGACAGATGTCAAAAATTAAAAATCAGTTAATATTTCAAACATCCTTCATTATTTTCGATTAAAAATCGATAAATAAGCTTAATTAATCGATTATAAACACAAATTAATCGATATTTTCTTAAAAAATTACGATTTTATTAAATATCTGACAATTCTTTTTCTTAGTGAGCATGACAAATGTCAAAAATTAATAATCCGTTAATATTTTAAACATCCTTCATTATTTTCGATTAAAAATCGATAAATAAGCTTAATTAATTGGTTTTAAACACAAATTAATCGATATTCTTATCAACATTGCAATTTTGTTGAATATTTGTCAATTCTTCTTCTTTTTCTCAGTGAGCATGACAGATGTCAAAATTTAAAAATCTGTTAATATTTCAAACATCCTTTATTATTTTCGGTTAAATATCGATAAATAAGCTTTATTAATCGATTATAATGACAAATTAATTGATATTTTCTTAAAAATTTCGATTTTAGGCGAATTATATCATAAAATAGATATTCTGTCAAAAGTGGCCTTGAACGTTATAGAAAAAGTTGCTAATTTTTTAAAAAAATCTATTTTTGATAAAAATATGATTAAATTTGAACAGAAAACTGTTAAAATTTGTCAAAAATGCAATTTTTTTCAAAAAATATCAAATGATGTTCGAAATATACGCAGATTTCAAAAATTATACAAATAAGAGATCAATCTGTCAAAAATTATAAATCTGCTTATATTTCAAACATCCTTCAATATTTTCGATAAAAAATCGATAAATACTTTTTATTAATCGATTATAAACACAAATTAATCGATATTTTCATTAAAACTTTTCTTCTTCTTCTTTTTCTTAGTGAGCATGACAAATGTCAAAAATTAAAAATCTGTTAATATTTCAAACATCCTTTATTATTTTCGATCAAATATCGATAAATACGCTTAATTAATCGATTATAAACACAAATTAATCGATATTTTTATTAAAAATTGCGGTTTTATTGAATATCTGACAATTGTTCTTCTTTATCTTAGTGAGCATGACAGATGTCAAAAATTAAAAATCCGTTAATATTTCAAACATCCTTCATTATTTTCGATTAAAAATCGATAAATAAGCTTAATTAATCGATTATAAACACAAATTAATCGATATTTTCTTAAAAAATTACGATTTTATTAAATATCTGACAATTCTTTTTCTTAGTGAGCATGACAAATGTCAAAAATTAAAAATCCGTTAATATTTCAAACATCCTTCATTATTTTCGATTAAAAATCGATAAATAAGCTTAATTAATTGGTTTTAAACACAAATTAATCGATATTTTTATCAAAATTGCAATTTTGTTGAATATTTGACAATTCTTCTTCTTTTTCTCAGTGAGCATGACAGATGTCAAAATTTAAAAATCTGTTAATATTTCAAACATCCTTTATTATTTTCGGTTAAATATCGATAAATAAGCTTTATTAATCGATTATAATGACAAATTAATTGATATTTTCTTAAAAATTTCGATTTTATGCGAATTATATCATAAAATAGATATTCTGTCAAAAGTGGCCTTGAACGTTATAGAAAAAGTTGCTAATTTTTTAAAAAAATCTATTTTTGATAAAAATATGATTAAATTTGAACAGAAAACTGTTAAAATTTGTCAAAAATGCAATTTTTTTCAAAAAATATCAAATGATGTTCGAAATATACGCAGATTTCAAAAATTATACAAATAAGAGATCAATCTGTCAAAAATTATAAATCTGCTTATATTTCAAACATCCTTCAATATTTTCGATAAAAAATCGATAAATACTTGTTATTAATCGATTATAAACACAAATTAATCGATATTTTCATTAAAACTTTTCTTCTTCTTCTTTTTCTTAGTGAGCATGACAAATGTCAAAAATTAAAAATCTGTTAATATTTCAAACATCCTTTATTATTTTCGATCAAATATCAATAAATACGCTTAATTAATCGATTATAAACACAAATTAATCGATATTTTTATTAAAAATTGCGATTTTATTGAATATCTGACAATTCTTCTTCTTTATCTTAGTGAGCATGACAGATGTCAAAAATTAAAAATCCGTTAATATTTCAAACATCCTTCATTATTTTTGATTAAAAATCGATAAATAAGCTTAATTAATCGATTTTAAACACAAATATAATCAACATTTTAATCAAAAATTGCAATTTTATTGAATATTTGACAATTTTTCTTCTTTTTCTCAGTGAGCATGACAGATGTCAAAATTTGAAAATCTGTTAATATTTCAAACATCCTTTATTATTTTCGATTAAAAATCGATAAATAAGCTTTATTAATCGATTATAAACAGAAATTAATCGATATTTTCTTAAAAATTTCGATTTTTTGCGAATTATATCATAAAATAGATATTCTGTTAAAAGTGGCCTTGAACGTTATAGAAAAAGTTGCTAATTTAAAAAAAAAATCGATTTTTGATAAAAATATGATTAAATTTGAATAGAAAAGTGTTAAAACTTCTCAAAAATGCAATTTTTTTCAAAAAATATGAAAGGATGTTCGAAATATACGCAGATTTGAAAAATTATAAAAATGAACCTTCTCCTAATAATAACTAATACAACATAAAAAGAATTAGTAAAATCGGTTTAGCCATTCACGCGTGGGTTATGGGTGTGATTTCACAGGTTAATTTAATTAAGTAACTACGTTTCCGAACAAACGATGCTCTTTCAATATAGTCTATGGCTGTGAATGACATTGACATTCGTTACGCGCGTTTTTTAAAATATGCAAAATTGAATGTCTATTTTTCAATATTTCTGAGAGATTTTCTTAATATTTTCTTCCGTAAGAACCTTCTCCTAATAATAACAAATACAACACAAAAAGAATTAGTAAAATCGGTCCAGCCATTCACGCGTGATGCCATGACCAAGGAAAACGGGTTTCATTTTTATATATATAGATTAATTAATTATAAATTAATTAATAACAATATTTTTAGATGATGGATATACAGAAGAAACTAATGAGCTTAAAATCTATTAATGATGCAACTTTGTAATACAACAAAAACATTTTTTTTCCTTAAATTTTTTGTATAATTTTTATTAAATAAAGTCTATAAACTGATTTTGATTTCAATTTGACAACTATCTTATGTCACTTGTCATACAAATGTCAAATTTGACAACTATCTGTTATGTGACATTAATAAAAGAAACTATTTGACAGATGTCAAAATTGACAGATGTCTTGTATTAGTTGATAACTTTGACATTTGAAAGATGTCATACAAATAAATGATTTGTAAACGAATCGTTGTGACAATTGAATATCTTGACATTTGACAGTAAAGATAGTAAAGTTGTCAATTATTAACTTTATCTTTTGACAGATGTCATACAAATGTCAAATTTAACAAGTATCTGTTATGTGACAATTGAAAATCTACATTTATAAGAGTAACTATTTGACAGATGTCAAAACTGACTTTGACTTTTGAAAGATGTCATAAAAATGAATGATTTGTAAACGAATCGTTGTGACAATTGAATATCTTGACATTTGACAGTAAAGATAGTAAACTTGTCAATTATTAACTTTATCTTTTGACAGATGTCATAGAAATGTCAAATTTGACAAGTATCTGTTATGTGACAATTGAAAATCTACATTTATAAGAGTAACTATTTGACAGATGTCAAAATTGACTTTGACTTTTGAAAGATGTCATACAAATTTAACGATTTCAATCTGTTATTTGACAGATGTCATACAAATCTGAGAGCCATACGCGGTACCATTTGACAAATGTTAAAATTGATAAATTGACTATTGACATCTGTCAAATATCAATGGTCAAAATGTCAATTGTTAAAATGTCAATTGTCAAAATGACAACTGTCAAAATTTCAATCGTCAAAATCTCAATTGACAAAATGATGACAATTTGCAAATGCCAAATTTTGAAAATAAGTTTTCAAAATAACAGTTGACAATTGACAAAATGACAATTGACAAAATGACAATTGACAAAATGACAATTGACAAAATGACAATTGACAAAATGACAATTGACAAAATGATAATTGACAAAATGACAATTGACAAAATGACAATTGACAAAATGACAATTGACAAAATGATAATTGACAAAATGACAATTGACAAAATGACAATTGACAAAATGACAATTGACAAAATGACAATTGACAAAATGACAATTGACAAAATGACAATTGACAAAATGACAATTGACAAAATGATAAATTGACAAAATGACAAATGACAATATGACAATATGACAATATGACAATTGACAAAATGACAATTGACAAAATGACAATTGACAAAATGACAATTGACAAAATGACAATTGACAAAATGACAATTGACAAAATGACAATTGACAAAATGACAATTGACAAAATGACAATTGACAAAATGACAATTGACAAAATGACAATTGACAAAATGACAATTGACAAAATGACAATTGACAAAATGACAATTGACAAAATGACAATTGACAAAATGACAATTGACAAAATGACAATTGACAAAATGATAATTGACAAAATGACAATTGACAAAATGACAATTGACAAAATGACAATTGACAAAATGACAATTGACAAAATGACAATTGACAAAATGACAATTGACAAAATGACAATTGACAAAATGATAAATTGACAAAATGACAAATGACAATATGACAATATGACAATATGACAATTGACAAAATGACAATTGACAAAATGACAATTGACAAAATGACAATTGACAAAATGACAATTGACAAAATGACAATTGACAAAATGACAATTGACAAAATGACAATTGACAAAATGACAATTGACAAAATGACAATTGACAAAATGACAATTGACAAAATGACAATTGACAAAATGACAATTGACAAAATGACAATTGACAAAATGACAATTGACAAAATGACAATTGACAAAATGACAATTGACAAAATGACAATTGACAAAATGACAATTGACAAAATGACAATTGACAAAATGACAATTGACAAAATGACAATTGACAAAATGACAATTGACAAAATGACAATTGACAAAATGACAATTGACAAAATGACAATTGACAAAATGACAATTGACAAAATGACAATTGACAAAATGACAATTGACAAAATGACAATTGACAAAATGACAATTGACAAAATGGCAATTGACAATTTGACAACTATTTGTTATGTGACATCTAAAAATCTGACAGACATCATGCAAACTGTTAATAACGTTGACTTGTGAGAGATGTCATACAAATGTCAAATTTGACAGATATCATACAAATTTAACAATTACAAGCTGTTATTTGACAGATGTCATACAAATCTGAGAGCCATCTAAACTTCTACGCGGTACCATTTGACAGATTGATTATTGACATATGCTATACAAATATCAAATTTGATAACTATTTGTTATGTGACAATTTAAAATCTGACATTTGACAGATGTCATACAAATCTAAAAGTCATCTGTGATTTATAAGCGGTGCTATTTGACAGATGTTAAATTTGACAGCTAATTTGTCGTGACAATTAAAAAATAAGACTTAGATTGTCATACAAATGTTAAATTTGACGTCATTTAATATGTGACAATTAAAAACCTGATATTTGACAGAATTCCAAACCATCTGGCAAAATTACAAATTGTGATATTCTATAATAAGTTATCAAACTAACAAAATTGACAGTTCTGTAAGTTATCTGAGCATGACAGATGTCAAAATTGACAGATATCTTGTCGTGTCAGTTGATAACCTTAGACTTTTGACAGATGTCATACAAATGTCAAATTTTACAGATATTTGTATGTAAAATGTACATAATAAAGTTCTGAACTGATTCAATTAAATTAAACTTATGAGAATCAACAAATAGAGTAATAATACGATTTCAAAATAGTATCTAATTACTTTGTAACGATTTAGAATGATTATAATTGATTGTTTATATAAAATTTTGATCGATTTAGAACTGTTTATAAATACTTTAAAATTGAAATATATTTCTATCGCAATCCAATGATTACGTTAGAAAATTTATTTGTAGAAGTGTGTCTATAAATATAAACTGTTCGCGGTTTTATATATCTAAAGCACATGTTTAACACGATGAGCCACTACAAAATAAAATGAAAAAGAAAAAAATTGTTAATCATTACATTTCAGATTAGAAATATAACGCACGTCTCGACTTTCTGAGGGAGCAACATCCTTCCATTCACTTTTTACTAACTCGATTTTAGTACGGAAGGAAATTCTACTTTTTATTCTAAAGTGGAAGTTGAGAAATTTCTACAAAAACGATCTTAAAAAGAAACAAAATAACAATCAGAAAAATGTTATATCCATCGTTTTAGAGATGGCACCTCAACTCATCACTGACTATTAGCTTAACTCAGACAAATGATGTTTTTACCCAGCGCTTTAGAGATTGCGTTAAATGACTCATGTTCATAAAAAATATGACAAAAATTTAAAATTTGACATTTTTGATAAGTGACATCTTTGACATTTAGCATTTTTGGCATTTGATATTTCAAATATTTGATATCTTTGACATTTGACATTTTTAACATTGGACATCTTTGATATTTGATATCTTTAACATTGGACATTTTTGACATTTGACATTTAAACACTTGTCATTTTACACTTTTGACATTTAGACACTTGTCATTTTACACATTTGACATTTAGACACTTGTCATTGTACACTTTTGACATTCAGGCACTTGTCATTTTACACTTTTGACATTTAGACACTTGATACTTGTCATTTTACACTTTTGACATTTAGACACTTCTCATTTTACACTTTTGACATTTAGACACTTGTAATTTTACACTTTTGACATTTAGACACTTATCATTTTACACTTTTGACATTTAGACACTTGTCATTTTACATTTTTGACACTTGTCATTGTAAACTTTTGACATTCAGGCACTTGTAATTTTACACTTTTGACATTTAGACACTTGATACTTGTCATTTTACACTTTTGACATTTAGACACTTGTCATTTTACACTTTTGACATTTAGACACTTGTCATTGTAAACTTTTGACATTCAGGCACTTGTAATTTTACACTTTTGACATTTAGACACTTTCTTTTTACACTTTTGACATTTAGACACTTGTCATTTTACACTTTTGACATTTAGACACTTTGTCATTTCGAAAATTTGTCATTTTGTCAATTGTCATTTTGTCAATTGTCATTTTGTCAATTGTCATTTTGTCAATTGTCATTTTGTCAATTATCATTTTGTCAATTGTCATTTTGTCAATTGTCATTTTGTCAATTGTCATTTTGTCAATTGTCATTTTGTCAATTGTCATTTTGTCAATTGTCATTTTGTCAATTGTCATTTTGTCAATTGTCATTTTGTCAATTGTCATTTTGTCAATTGTCATTTTGTCAATTGTCATTTTGTCAATTGTCATTTTGTCAATTGTCATTTTGTCAATTGTCATTTTGTCAATTGTCATTTTGTCAATTGTCATTTTGTCAATTGTCATTTTGTCAATTGTCATTTTGTCAATTGTCATTTTGTCAATTGTCATTTTGTCAATTGTCATTTTGTCAATTGTCATTTTGTCAATTGTCATTTTGTCAATTGTCATTTTGTCAATTGTCATTTTGTCAATTGTCATTTTGTCAATTGTCATTTTGTCAATTGTCATTTTGTCATATTGTCATTTGTCATTTTGTCAAGTTATCATTTTGTCAATTTATCATTTTGTCAATTTATCATTTTGTCAATTGTCATTTTGTCAATTGTCATTTTGTCAATTGTCATTTTGTCAATTGTCATTTTGTCAATTGTCATTTTGTCAATTGTCATTTTGTCAATTGTCATTTTGTCAATTATCATTTTGTCAATTGTCATTTTGTCAATTGTCATTTTGTCAATTGTCATTTTGTCAATTGTCATTTTGTCAATTGTCATTTTGTCAATTGTCATTTTGTCAATTGTCATTTTGTCAATTGTCATTTTGTCAATTGTCATTTTGTCAATTGTCATTTTGTCAATTGTCATTTTGTCAATTGTCATTTTGTCAATTGTCATTTTGTCAATTGTCATTTTGTCAATTGTCATTTTGTCAATTGTCATTTTGTCAATTGTCATTTTGTCAATTGTCATTTTGTCAATTGTCATTTTGTCAATTGTCATTTTGTCAATTGTCATTTTGTCAATTGTCATTTTGTCAATTGTCATTTTGTCAATTGTCATTTTGTCAATTGTCATTTTGTCAATTGTCATTTTGTCAATTGTCATTTTGTCAATTGTCATTTTGTCAATTGTCATTTTGTCAATTGTCATTTTGTCAATTGTCATTTTGTCAATTGTCATTTTGTCAATTGTCATTTTGTCAATTGTCATTTTGTCAATTGTCATTTTGTCAATTGTCATTTTGTCAATTGTCATTTTGTCAATTGTCATTTTGTCAATTGTCATTTTGTCAATTGTCATTTTGTCAATTGTCATTTTGTCAATTGTCATTTTGTCAATTGTCATTTTGTCAATTGTCATTTTGTCATATTGTCATTTGTCATTTTGTCAAGTTATCATTTTGTCAATTTATCATTTTGTCAATTGTCATTTTGTCAATTGTCATTTTGTCAATTGTCATTTTGTCAATTGTCATTTTGTCAATTGTCATTTTGTCAATTGTCATTTTGTCAATTGTCATTTTGTCAATTATCATTTTGTCAATTGTCATTTTGTCAATTGTCATTTTGTCAATTGTCATTTTGTCAATTGTCATTTTGTCAATTGTCATTTTGTCAATTGTCATTTTGTCAATTGTCATTTTGTCAATTGTCATTTTGTCAATTGTCATTTTGTCAATTGTCATTTTGTCAATTGTCATTTTGTCAATTGTCATTTTGTCAATTGTCATTTTGTCAATTGTCATTTTGTCAATTGTCATTTTGTCAATTGTCATTTTGTCAATTGTCAATTGTCATTTTGTCAATTGTCATTTTGTCAATTGTCATTTTGTCAATTGTCATTTTGTCAATTGTCATTTTGTCAATTGTCATTTTGTCAATTATCATTTTGTCAATTGTCATTTTGTCAATTGTCATTTTGTCAATTGTCATTTTGTCAATTGTCATTTTGTCAATTGTCATTTTGTCAATTGTCATTTTGTCAATTGTCATTTTGTCAATTGTCATTTTGTCAATTGTCATTTTGTCAATTGTCATTTTGTCAATTGTCATTTTGTCAATTGTCATTTTGTCAATTGTCATTTTGTCAATTGTCATTTTGTCAATTGTCATTTTGTCAATTGTCATTTTGTCAATTGTCATTTTGTCAATTGTCATTTTGTCAATTGTCATTTTGTCAATTGTCATTTTGTCAATTGTCATTTTGTCAATTGTCATTTTGTCAATTGTCATTTTGTCAATTGTCATTTTGTCAATTGTCATTTTGTCAATTGTCATTTTGTCAATTGTCATTTTGTCAATTGTCATTTTGTCAATTGTCATTTTGTCAATTGTCATTTTGTCAATTGTCATTTTGTCAATTGTCATTTTGTCAATTGTCATTTTGTCAATTGTCATTTTGTCAATTGTCATTTTGTCAATTGTCATTTTGTCAATTGTCATTTTGTCAATTGTCATTTTGTCAATTGTCATTTTGTCAATTGTGTCATTTTGTCAATTGTGTCATTTTGTCAATTGTGTCATTTTGTCAATTGTGTCATTTTGTCAATTGTGTCATTTTGTCAATTGTGTCATTTTGTCAATTGTGTCATTTTGTCAATTGTGTCATTTTGTCAATTGTGTCATTTTGTCAATTGTGTCATTTTGTCAATTGTGTCATTTTGTCAATTGTGTCATTTTGTCAATTGTGTCATTTTGTCAATTGTGTCATTTTGTCAATTGTGTCATTTTGTCAATTGTGTCATTTTGTCAATTGTGTCATTTTGTCAATTGTGTCATTTTGTCAATTGTGTCATTTTGTCAATTGTGTCATTTTGTCAATTGTGTCATTTTGTCAATTGTGTCATTTTGTCAATTGTGTCATTTTGTCAATTGTGTCATTTTGTCAATTGTGTCATTTTGTCAATTGTGTCATTTTGTCAATTGTGTCATTTTGTCAATTGTGTCATTTTGTCAATTGTGTCATTTTGTCAATTGTGTCATTTTGTCAATTGTGTCATTTTGTCAATTGTGTCATTTTGTCAATTGTGTCATTTTGTCAATTGTGTCATTTTGTCAATTGTGTCATTTTGTCAATTGTGTCATTTTGTCAATTGTGTCATTTTGTCAATTGTGTCATTTTGTCAATTGTGTCATTTTGTCAATTGTGTCATTTTGTCAATTGTGTCATTTTGTTAATTGTGTCATTTTGTCAATTGTGTCATTTTGTCAATTGTGTCATTTTGTCAATTGTGTCATTTTGTCAATTGTGTCATTTTGTCAATTGTGTCATTTTGTCAATTGTGTCATTTTGTCAATTGTGTCATTTTGTCAATTGTGTCATTTTGTCAATTGTGTCATTTTGTCAATTGTGTCATTTTGTCAATTGTGTCATTTTGTCAATTGTGTCATTTTGTCAATTGTGTCATTTTGTCAATTGTGTCATTTTGTCAATTGTGTCATTTTGTCAATTGTGTCATTTTGTCAATTGTGTCATTTTGTCAATTGTGTCATTTTGTCAATTGTGTCATTTTGTCAATTGTGTCATTTTGTCAATTGTGTCATTTTGTCAATTGTGTCATTTTGTCAATTGTGTCATTTTTTCAATTGTGCCATTTTGTCAATTGTGTCATTTTGTCAATTGTGTCATTTTGTCAATTGTCTCATTTTGTCAATTGTCTCATTTTGTCAATTGTGTCATTTTGTCATTTTGTCAATTGTGTCATTTTGTCAATTGTGTCATTTTGTCAATTGTGTCATTTTGTCAATTGTGTCATTTTGTCAATTGTGTCATTTTGTCCATTTTGGGCCATTTTGTCAATTTTGTCATTTTGTCAATTGTGTCAATTGTGTCATTTTCTCAATTGTGTCATTTTGTCAATTGTGTCATTTTGTCAATTGCGTCATTTTGTCAATTGTGTCATTTTGTCAATTGTGACATTTTGTCAATTGTGTCATTTTGTCAATTGTGTCATTTTGTCAATTGTGTCATTTTGTCAATTGTGTCATTTTGTCAATTGTGTCATTTTGTCAATTGTGTCATTTCGTCAATTGTGTCATTTTGTCAATTGTGTCATTTTGTCAATTGTGTCATTTTGTCAATTGCGTCATTTTGTCAATTGTGTCATTTTGTCAATTGTGACATTTTGTCAATTGTGTCATTTTGTCAATTGTGTCATTTTGTCAATTGTGTCATTTTGTCAATTGTGTCATTTTGTCAATTGTGTCATTTTGTCAATTGTGACATTTTGTCAATTGTGTCATTTTGTCAATTGTGTCATTTTGTCAATTGTGTCATTTTGTCAATTGTGTCATTTTGTCAATTGTGTCATTTTGTCAATTGTGTCATTTTGTCAATTGTGTCATTTTGTCAATTGTGTCATTTTGTCAATTGTGTCATTTTGTCAATTGTGTCATTTTGTCAATTGTGTCATTTTGTCAATTGTGTCATTTTGTCAATTGTGTCATTTTGTCAATTGTGTCATTTTGTCAATTGTGTCATTTTGTCAATTGTGTCATTTTGTCAATTGTGTCATTTTGTCAATTGTGTCATTTTGTCAATTGTGTCATTTTTTCAATTGTGCCATTTTGTCAATTGTGTCATTTTGTCAATTGTGTCATTTTGTCAATTGTGTCATTTTGTCAATTGTCTCATTTTGTCAATTGTGTCATTTTGTCATTTTGTCAATTGTGTCATTTTGTCAATTGTGTCATTTTGTCAATTGTGTCATTTTGTCAATTGTGTCATTTTGTCAATTGTGTCATTTTGTCCATTTTGGGCCATTTTGTCAATTTTGTCATTTTGTCAATTGTGTCAATTGTGTCATTTTCTCAATTGTGTCATTTTGTCAATTGTGTCATTTTGTCAATTGCGTCATTTTGTCAATTGTGTCATTTTGTCAATTGTGACATTTTGTCAATTGTGTCATTTTGTCAATTGTGTCATTTTGTCAATTGTGTCATTTTGTCAATTGTGTCATTTTGTCAATTGTGTCATTTTGTCAATTGTGTCATTTCGTCAATTGTGTCATTTTGTCAATTGTGTCATTTTGTCAATTGTGTCATTTTGTCAATTGTGTAATTTTGTCAATTGTGTCATTTTGTCAATTGTGTCATTTTGTCAATTGTCATTTTGTCAATTGTCATTGTACACATTTGACATTCAAGCATTTGTCATTTTACATTTGATTAGTTTTATTATAAAATTATCCGTTAGCAACCAGACTATATGTTGTTTAACAAATTTCGATTATATCGTCCCGACGACGCGGACGCTTCATTCCATTGGTTGCCGTTGCCATAACAACGTCGTAGAAAATATTTTCACTCTCGTAGTAAGCGGGAAAATTTCCCTTTTACACATTTCCACTAGATGTGTTCAATAAATTCCTATTTGTGCCAAAATTTGTAAGTAAATAAATATTTTTATTTTAAATAAAAGTTTATTAAAAAGGTGATTGGGAGTGGCGTGAATGAATTTATTTTAATTTTCATTTCTCGCTAAATTGATGGTAGGTGTTAATTAAATCAATTAAATTTAGTTCGCACAAAGAGATAAGACTTGTTTTGTATTTACAGTTAAAATGAGACTGAATTTTAATAAATAATGAATGTTTCTAATAATAACAATAATCCATCATCAAGTCCTGTAACAACACCTGGTTCTTGTGTGGATGAAAATAAATTTTTGGTGCCTTATCAAATCAATTCGAAATTTAAGAAAAAATGGTTAAAATGGACGAATATTCCAATTGGAATGATTATTGTTAGTTTTATTCAAGTAAGTATGAATTTGTGTTTTTTTAATGATTTTTGTATGTTAATTGGCTATTTAAATTTAATTGAGCATGAATTTTATTTTTAGACTTTTGGAAAATTTACTGTATTTGGTTCGAAAATTCACTATATCTCGGTTGTTTATTGAGATATTTTAAAAATTTATAGAAATTTTTGATCTAGATAAAATTATCTATCATTTAAAAAAAACCGCAACTGGATATCTCAATTTTTAAAAAAGTTGATCGTGTTTTGTTTTTTGAGAAAAATCGCTATATCTCGGTTGTTTTTTGAGATATTTTGGATATTTAAACTGATTTGTGATTCAAATAAGATTATTTATCATTTAGAGAAAACCGCAACTCGATATCTTCATTTTTAAAGAAGTTGATAGTGTTTTGTTTTTTGAGAAAAATCGTTGTATCTCAGTTGTTTTTTAGTTATTTTGGATATTTAAACTGATTTGTGATCAAAATGACATTATCTATCATTTGAAAAAAATCGCAACTTGATATCTTCATTTTTAAAAAAGTTGATTGTGTTTTGTTTTTTGAGAAAAATCGCTGTATCTCAGATGTTTTTTAAGATATTTTAGATGTTTAAACTGATTTGAGATCCAAATGAGATTATCTATTATTTTAAAAAACCGCAACTCGTTATCTTAATTTTTAAAAAAGTTGATCGTGTTTTGTTTTTTGAGAAAAATCGCTACATCTCAGATGTTTTTTAAGATATTTTGGATATTTAAACTGATTTGAGATCCAAATGCGATTATCTATCATTAGAAAAAAATCGCAACTCGATATCTTCATTTTTAAAAAAGTTGATCCTGTTTTGTTTTTTGAGAAAAATCGCTGTATCTCATATGTTTTTTAAGATATTTTGGATATTTAAACAGATTTGTGATCCAAATAAGATTATCTATCATTTGAAAAATATCGCAACTCGATATCTTCATTTTTAAAAAGTTGATCGTGTTTTGTTTTTTGAGAAAAATCGCAGTACCTTGGTTGTTTTTCGAGATATTTAGGATATTTAAACTGATTTGTGATTCAAATGAGATTATCTATCATTTGAAAAAAATCGCAACTCGATATCTTCATTTTTAAAAAAGTTGATCTTGTTTTGTTTTTTGAGAAAAATCGCTGTATCTCAGATGTTTTTTAAAATATTTTGAATATGTAAATAGATTTGTGATCCAAATGAGATTATCTATCATTTGAAAAAAATCGCAACTCGATATCTTCATTTTTAAAAAAGTTGATCGTGTTTTGTTTTTTGAGAAAAATCGCTTTATTTCGGTTGCTTTTTGAGATATTTAGGATATGTAAACTGATTTGTGATCCAAATGAGATTATCTATTATTTAAAAAAAATCGCAACTCGATATCTTCATTTTTAAAAAAGTTGATCGTGTTTTGTTTTTTGAGAAAAATCGCTTTATTTCGGTTGTTTTTTGAGATATTTAGGATATGTAAACTGATTTGTGATTCAAATGAGATTATCTATCATTTGAAAAAAATCGCAACTCGATATCTTCATTTTTAAAAAAGTTGATCCTGTTTTGTTTTTTGAGAAAAATCGCTGTATCTCATATGTTTTTTAAGATATTTTGGATATTTAAACTGATTTGAGATCCAAATGAGATTATCTATCATTTAAAAAAAATCGCAAATCGTTACCTCAATTTTTAAAAAAGTTGATCGTGTTTTGTTTTTTGAGAAAAATCGCAGTACCTCGGTTGTTTTTAGAGATATTTAGGATATTTAAACTGATTTGTGATTCAAATGAGATTATCTATCATTTGAAAGAAATCGCAACTCGATATCTTCATTTTTAAAAAAGTTGATCCTGTTTTGTTTTTTGAGAAAAATCGCTGTATCTCATATGTTTTTTAAGATATTTTGGATATTTAAACAGATTTGTGATCCAAATAAGATTATCTATCATTTGAAAAAAATCGCAACTCGATATCTTCATTTTTAAAAAAGTTGATCGTGTTTTGTTTTTTGAGAAAAATCGCTTTATTTCGGTTGTTTTTTGAGATATTTAGGATATGTAAACTGATTTGTGATCCAAATGAGATTATCTATTATTTGAAAAAAATCGCAACTCGATATCTTCATTTTTAAAAAAGTTGATCGTGTTTTGTTTTTTGAGAAAAATCGCTTTATTTCGGTTGTTTTTTAAAATATTTAGGATATTAAAACTGATTTGTGATCCAAATGAGATTATCTATTATTTGAAAAAAATCGCAACTCGATATCTTCATTTTTAAAAAAGTTGATCTTGTTTTGTTTTTTGAGAAAAATCGCTGTATCTCAGATGTTTTTTAAAATATTTTGAATATGTAAATAGATTTGTGATCCAAATGAGATTATCTATCATTTGAAAAAAATCGCAACTCGATATCTTCATTTTTAAAAAAGTTGATCGTGTTTTGTTTTTTGAGAAAAATCGCTGTATCTCAGATGTTTTTTAAGATATTTTGGATATTTAAACTGATTTGAGATCCAAATAAGATTATCTATCATTTGAAAAAAATCGCAACTCGATATCTTCATTTTTAAAAAAGTTGATCGTGTTTTGTTTTTTGAGAAAAATCGCTGTATCTCAGATGTTTTTTAAGATATTTTGGATATTTAAACTGATTTGAGATCCAAATCAGATTATCTATCATTTAAAAAAAATCGCAACTCGATGTGTTTATTTTTAAAAAAGTTGATCGTGTTTTGTTTTTTGAGAAAAATCGCTGTACTCAGATGTTTTTTAAAATATTTTGGATATTTGAACTGATTTGAGATCCAAATGAGATTATCTATCATTTGAAGAAAATCGCAACTCGATATCTCAATTTTTAAAAAAGTTGATCGTGTTTTGTTTTTTGAGAAAAATCGCAGTATCTCAGATGTTTTTTAAGATATTTTGGATATGTAAACTGATTTGTGACCCAAATGAGATAATTTATCATTTAAAAAAAATCGCAACTCGATATCTCAATTTTTAAAAAAGTTGATCGTGTTTTGGTTTTTGAGAAAAATCGCTGTATCTCAGATGTTTTTTAAGATATTTTGGAAATTTAAACTGATTTGAGATCCAAATGATATTATCTATCATTTGAAAAAAATCGCAACTCGATATCTTCATTTTTAAAAAAGTTGATCGTGTTTTGTTTTTTGAGAAAAATCGCTGTATCTCAGATGTTTTTTAAGATATGTTGGATATTTAAACTGATTTGTGATCCAAATGAGATTATGTATCATTTGAAAAAAATCGCAACTCGATATTTTTATTTTTAAAAAAGTTGATCGTGTTTTGTTTTTTGAGAAAAATCGCTGTATCTCAGTTGTTTTAAGATATTTTGGATATTTAAAGTGATTTAAAATCCAAATGAGATTATCTATCATTTAAAAAAAATCGCAACTCGATATCTTCATTTTTAAAAAAGTTGATCGTGTTTTGTTTTTTGAGAAAAATCGCTGTATCTCAGATGTTTTTTAAAATATTTTGGATATTTGAACTGATTTGAGATCCAAATAAGATTATCCATCATTTGAAAAAAATCGCAACTCAATATCTTCATTTTTAAAAAAGTTGATCGTGTTTTGTTTTTTGAGAAAAATCGCTATATCTCAGTTGTTTTTTGAGATATTTTGGATATGTAAACAGATTTGTGATCCAAATGAGATTATCTATTATTTGAAAAAAATCGCAACTCGATATCTTTATTTTTAAAAAAGTTGATCGTGTTTTGTTTTTTGAGAAAAATCGCTATATCTCAGTTGTTTTTTGAGATATTTTGGATATGTAAACAGATTTGTGATCCAAATGAGATTATCTATCATTTGGAAAAAAAATCGCAACTCGATATCTTCATTTTTAAAAAAGTTGATCGTGTTTTGTTTTTTGAGAAAAATCGCTGTATCTCAGACGTTTTTTAAGATATTTTGGATATTTAAACTGATTTGTGATCCAAATAAGATTATCCATCATTTGAAAAAAATCGCAACTCGATATCTTCATTTTTAAAAAAGTTGATTGTGTTTTGTTTTTAGAGAAAAATTGCAGTATCTCGGTTGTTTTTTAAGATAATTTGGATATGTAAACAGATTTGAGATCCAAATGAGATTATCTATAATTTAAAAAAAAATCGCAACTCGATATCTTAATTTTTAAAGAAGTTGATCGTGTTTTGTTTTTTGAGAAAAATCGCTGTATCTCGGTTGTTTTTTGAGATAATTTGGATATGTAAACAGATTTGTGATCGAAATGAGATTATCTATCATTTGAAAAAAATCGCAACTCGATGTCTTCATTTTTAAAGAAGTTGATCGTGTTTTGTTTTTAGAGAAAAATCGCAGTATCTCGGTTGTTTTTTGAGATAATTTGGATATGTAAACAGATTTGTGATCCAAATGAGATTATCTATCATTTGGAAAAAAAATCGCAACTCGATATCTTCATTTTTAAAAAACTTGATCGTGTTTTGTTTTTTGAGAAAAATCGCTGTATCTCAGATGTTTTTTAAGATATTTAGGATATTTAAACTGATTTGTGATCAAAATGAGATTATCTATCATTTGAAAAAAATCGCAACTCGATATCTTCATTTTTAAAGAAGTTGATCCTGTTTTGTTTTTAGAGAAAAATCGCTGTATCTCAGATGTTTTTTGAGATATTTTGGATACGTAAACAGATTTGTGATCCAAATGAGATTATCTATTATTTGAAAAAAATCGCAACGCGATATCTTTATTTTTAAAAAAGTTGATCGTGTTTCGTTTTTTGAAAAAAATCGCTGTATCTCAGTTGTTATTTGAGATATTTTGGATATGTAAACTAATTTGTGATCCAAATGAGATTATCTATTATTTGAAAAAAATCGCAACTCGATATCTTCATTTTTAAAAAAGTTGATCGTGTTTTGTTTTATGAGAAAAATCGCTGTATCTCAGATGTTTTTTAAGATATTTTAGATATTTAAAATGATTTGAGATCCAAATGAGATTATCTATTATTAAAAAATAACCGCAACTCGTTATCTCAATTTTTAAAAAAGTTGATCGTGTTTTGTTTTTTGAGAAAAATCGCTGTATCTCAGATGTTTTTTAAGATATTTAGGATATTTAAACTGATTTGTGATCCAAATGCGATTATCTATCATTTAAAAAAAATCGCAACTCGATATCTTCATTTTTAAAAAAGTTGATCGTGTTTTGTTTTTAGAGAAAAATCGCTGTATCTCAGATGTTTTTTAAGATATTTTGGATATTTAAACTGATTTGAGATCCAAATGAGATTATCTATCATTTAAAAAAACCGCAACTCGTTATCTCAATTTTTAAAAAAGTTGATCGTGTTTTGTTTTTTGAGAAAATTCGCAGTACCTCGGTTGTTTTTTGGGATATTTTGGATATGTAAACAGATTTGTAATCCAAATGAGAATATCTATCATTTGAAAAAAATCGCAACTCGATATCTTCATTTTTAAAGAAGTTGATCGTGTTTTGTTTTTTGAGAAAAATCGCTGTATCTCAGATGTTTTTTAAGATATTTTGGATATTTAAACTGATTTGTGATTCAAATAAGATTATCCATCATTTGAAAAAAATCGCAACTCGATATCTTCATTTTTAAAAAAGTTGATCGTGTTTTGTTTTTTTATAAAAATCGCTATATCTCGGTTGTTTTTTGAGATATTTACGATATGTAAACTGATTTGTGATCCAAATGAGATTATCTATCGTTTGAAAAAAATCGCAACTCGATATCTTTATTTTTAAAAAAGTTGATCGTGTTTTGTTTTTTGACAAAAATCGCTATATCTCGGTTGTTTTTTGAGATATTTAGGATATTTAAACTGATTTGAGATCCAAATAAGATTATCTATCATTTGAAAAAAATTGCAAATCGTTATCTCAATTTTTAAAAAAGTTGATCGTGTTTTGTTTTTTGAGAAAAATCGCTGTATCTCAAATGTTTTTTAAGATATTTTGGACATTTAAACTGATTTGAGATCCAAATGCGATTATCTATCATTTGAAAAAAATCGCAACTCGATATCTTCTTTTTTAAAGAAGTTGATCGTGTTTTGTTTTTAGAGAAAAATCGCTATATCTCTGTTGTTTTTTGAGATATTTTGGATATGTAAACAGATTTGTGATCCAAATGAGATTATCTATCATTTGAAAAAAATCGCAACTCGATATCTTCATTTTTAAAAAAGTTGATCGTGTTTTGTTTTTAGAGAAAAATCGCTGTATCTCGGTTGTTTTTTGAGATATTTAGGATATTTAAACTGATTTGTGATCCAAATTAGATTATCTATGATTTAGAGAAAACCGCAACTCGATATCTTCATTTTTAAAAAAGTTGATCGTGTTTTGTTTTTAGAGAAAAATCGCTGTATCTCAGATGTTTTTTGAGGTATTTTGGATATTTAAACTGATTTGTGATTCAAATAAGATTATTTATCATTTAGAGAAAACCGCAACTCGATATCTTTATTTTTAAAGAATTTGATCGTGTTTTGTTTTTTGAGAAAAATCGCTGTATCTCGGTTGTTTTTTGAGATACTTTGGATATTTAAACAGATTTGAGATCCAAATGATATAATCTATCATCTAAAAAAAACCGCAACTCGTTATCTCAATTTTTAAAAAAGTTGATCGTGTTTTGTTTTTTGAGAAAAATCGCTGTATCTCAGATGTTTTTTAAGATATTTTGGATATTTAAACTGATTTGAGATCCAAATGAGATTATCTATCATTTAAAAAAAATCGCAACTCGATATCTTCATTTTTAAAAAAGTTGATCATGTTTTGTTTTTTGAGAAAAATCGCTGTATCTCAGATGTTTTTTAAGATATTTTGGATATTTAAACTGATTTGAGATCCAAATGAGATTATCTATCATTTGAAAAAAATCGCAACTCGATATCTTTATTTTTTAAAAAAGTTGATCGTGTTTTGTTTTTTGAGAAAAATTGCAGTATCTTGGTTGTTTTTTAAAATATTTGGAATATGTAAACAGATTTGTGATCCAAATGAGATTATCTATTATTTGAAAAAAATCGCAACTCGATATCTTTATTTTTAAAAAAGTTGATCGTGTTTTGTTTTTAGAGAAAAATCGCTGTATCTCAAATGTTTTTTAAGATATTTTGGATATTTAAACTGATTTGAGATCCAAATGAGATTATCTATCATTTGAAAAAAATCGCAACTCGATATCTTCATTTTTAAAAGAGTTGATCGTGTTTTGTTTTTTTAGAAAAATCGCTGTATCTCAGATGTGTTTTAAGATATTTTGGATAGTTAAACTGTTTAGAGATCCAAATGAGATTATCTATCATTTGAAAAAAATCGTAACCCGATATCTTCATTTTTTAAAAAAGTTGATCGTGTTTTGTTTTTTGAGAAAAATCGCTATATCTCGGTTGTTTTTTGAGATCTTTTGGATATGTAAACAGATTTGTGATCCAAATGAGATTATCTATCATTTGAAAAAAATCGCAACTCGATATCTTCATTTTTAAAAAAGTTGATCGTGTTTTGTTTTTTGAGAAAAATCGCTATATCTCAGTTGTTTTTTGAGATATTTTGGATATTTAAACTGATTTAAGATCAAAATAAGATTATCTTTCTAATTTTTTTCATTTTTCATGTGTATACCCCATTTTTTTATAAATTTTTCTTCTTTTTTTCTATAATTGAAACTAATTAAAATATATTATTTCAGTTTGTAATTCACACATTTTCAACAAATTCATTTCAACGTTTATTCCGTTTCGAGCCTGAAAAACGTACGGAAATATGGAGATTTTTCACTTATATGTTATTACACGACGATTGGTGTCATTTATTATTAAATATTATCATTCAATGTATATTTGCCATCATTTTAGAACGAAGACAAGGAAAATTAAGAATAATTTCATTATATTTGTTTGGTGGCGCCACTGGAGTTTTAGGGGCGTCTTGTTTTCGACCTGATTTTGTAATTGGTGCCTCTGCTGGCGTTTATGCCCTTTTAATATCAAATATTTCTGATCTTATATTAGTAAGTATTAAAAAATTTATTTAATAATAAAAATAAATAAAATTTTTATTTTTAGAATTATAGTTGTGTTAGTAATAAGATCTACAGATTTATATTTGTAGGCGTTTTGGTAATTTTTGATATAATATACAATGTGATTCATATTTATACAAAAAAGGAACCAATCATATCATGGGAAGCACATATTGTTGGTGGTATTACTGGTCTTCTTTTAGGATTTATTATTTATAAACAAATAAACAAATCTAAACCGAAATTTATATTATTAAATAATACAATTTATTGGATAAGTATTGTTATTTATATTTTAATTTTGTTATGTTTTGTTATATTAATTATACAAATTAAAAAATGTACACCTACTAATGAGTTTAAAATACGTTTTAAATATGTTTACTTTTGTTAATTATTAAAAATAAATAAAAAGTTATAAAAATAATAAAAATTGTGATTCTCTACGCCTATGGTTATTCTAATAATCTTCGGTAATAAAACTACCAAAATTTCAAAGTTTAATAACTTTTTTATTTATTAACGTAAAAAACGTTATAACCTATCAAAAGAAAGGAAATTTTTTTAAAAATCCAAAATTCCAATTATTTTTTTGATATATTTTATAGTTTTCAATATACGGGGGAATTACAAAATTTTTGTTAAAATTTGTAATTCCCTCGTAACTTTTTTATTTATTAACGTACAAAACGTTATAACCTATCAGAAGAAAGGAAATTTTCTCAAAAATCCAAAATTCCAATTAGTTTTTTCATATCTTTTATAGTTTTCAATATACGAGGGAATTACAAAATTTTTGTTAAAATTTGTAATTCCCTCGTAACTTTTTTATTTATTAACGTACAAAACGTTATAACCTATCAAAAGAAAGGAAACTTTCTCAAAAATCCAAAAATCCAATTAGTTTTTTCATATCTTTTATAGTTTTCAATATACCAGGGAATTACAAAATTTTTGTTAAAATTTGTAATTCCCTCGTAACTTTTTTATTTATTAACGTACAAAACGTTATAACCTATCAAAAGAAAGGAAATTTTCTCAAAAATCCAAAATTCCAATTAGTTTTTTTATATTTTTTATAATTTTCAATATACGGGAGAATTACAAAATTTTTGTTAAAATTTGTAATTCCCTCGTAACTTTTTTATTTATTAACGTACAAAACGTTTTAACCTATCAAAAGAAAGAAAATTTTCTCAAAAATCCAAAATTCCAATTAGTTTTTTCATATCTTTTATAGTTTTCAATATACCGGGGAATTACAAAATTTTTGTTAAAATTTGTAATTCCCTCGTAACTTTTTTATTTATTAACGTACAAAACGTTATAACCTATCAAAAGAAAGGAAATTTTCTCAAAAATCCAAAATTCTAATTAGTTTTTTCATATCTTTTATAGTTTTCAATATACGGGGTAATAACAAAATTTTTGTTAAAATTTGTAGTTCCCTCGTAACTTTATTATTTATTAACATACAAAAAGTAATAACCTATCAAAAGAAAGGAAATTTTCTCAAAAATCCAAAATTCCAATTAGTTTTTTCATATCTTTTATAGTTTTCAATATACCGGGGAATTACAAAATTTTTGTTAAAATTTGTAATTCCCTCGTAACTTTTTTATTTATTAACGTACAAAACGTTTTAAGCTATCAAAAGAAAGTAAATTTTCTTAAAAATCCAAAATTCCAAATAGTTTTTGCATATCTTTTATAATTTTCAATATACGAGGGAATTACAAATTTTTTGTTAAAATTTGTAATTCCCTCGTAACTTTTTTATTTATTAACGTACAAAACGTTATAACCTATCAAAAGAAAGGAAATTTTCTCAAAAATCCAAAATTCCAATTAGTTTTTTTATATCTTTTATAGTTTTCAATATACCGGGGAATTACAAAATTTTTGTTAAAATTTGTAATTCCCTCGTAACTTTTTTATTTATTAACGTACAAAACGTTATAACCTATCAAAAGAAAGGAAATTTTCTCAAAAATCCAAAATTCCAATTAGTTTTTTCATATCTTTTATAGTTTTCAATATACGAGGGAATTACAAAATTTTTGTTAAAATTTGTAATTCCCTCGTAACTTTTTTATTTATTAACGTACAAAAAGTAGTAACCTATTAAAAGATAGGAAATTTTTTCAGAAATTTAGAAGTGTTACTATTTTTTTCATAACTAATCTAGTTTTTGATATACGAGGGAATTACAAATTTTAACAAAAATTTTGTAATTCCCCCGTATATTGAAAACTATAAAATATATCAAAAAACTAATTAGAATTTTGGATTTTTGAGAAAATTTTCTTTCTTTTGATGGGTTATAACTTCCTATACGTTAATAAATAAAAAAGTTACGAGGGAATTACAAATTTTAACAAAAATTTTGTAATTACCCCGTATATTGAAAACTATAAAATATATCAAAAAACGAATTAGAATTTTGGATTTTTGAGAAAATTTCCTTTCTTTTTATAGGTTACAACGTTTTGTACGTTAATAAATAAAAAAGTTACAAGGGAATTACAAATTTTAACAAAAATTTTGTAATTCCCCCGTATATTGAAAACTATAAAATATATCAAAAAACTAATTGGAATTTTGGATTTTTGAGAAAATTTTCTTTCTTTTAATAGCTTATAACTTTTTGTACGCTAATAAATAAAAAAATTACGAGGGAATTACAAATTTTAACAAAAATTTTGTAATTCCCCGGTATATTGAAAACTATAAAAGATATAAAAAAACTAATCAGAATTTTGGATTTTTGAGAAAATTTCCTTTCTTTTAATAGGTTATAACTTTTTGTACGTTAATAAATAAAAAAGTTATGAGGGAATTACAAATTTTAACAAAAATTTTGTAATTCCCCCGTACATTAAAAACTATAAAATATATCAAAAAAAGAATTAGAATTTTGGATTTTTGAGAAAATTTCCTTTCTTCTAATAGGTTATAACTTTTTGTACGTTAATAAATAAAAAAGTTACGAGGGAATTACAAATTTTAACAAAAATTTTGTAATTCCCCCGTATATTGAAAACCATAAAAGATATGAAAAAAATAATTGGAATTTTAGATTTTTGAGAAAATTTCCTTTCTTTTGATAGGTTATAATTTCCTGTACGTTAATAAATAAAAAAGTTACGAGGAAATTACAATATTTAACAAAATTTTTGTAATTCCCCCGTATATTGAAAACTATAAAATATATCAAAAAACTAATTGGAATTTTGGATTTTTGAGTAAATTTCTTTTCTTTTGATAGGTTATAACTTCCTCTGCGTTAATAAATAAAAAAGTTACGAGGGAATTACAAATTTTAACAAAAATTTTGTAATTCCCCGGTATATTTAAAACTATAAAAGATATGAAAAAACTAATTGGAATTTTGGATTTTTGAGAAAATTTCCTTTCTTTTAGTGGGTTATAACTTTTTGTACGTTAATATATAAAAAAGTTACGAGGGAATTACAAATTTTAACAAAAATTTTGTAATTCCCCTGTATATTGAAAACTGTAAAAGATATGAAAAAACTAATTGGAATTTTGGATTTTTGAGAAAATTTTCTTTCTTTTGATAGGTTATAATTTCCTGTACGTTAATAAATAAAAAAGTTACGAGGAAATTACAATATTTAACAAAAATTTTGTAATTCCCCCGTATATTGAAAACTATAAAATATATCAAAAAACTAATTGGAATTTTGGATTTTTGAGTAAATTTCCTTTCTTTTGATAGGTTATAACGTTTTGTACGTTAATAAATAAAAAAGTTACGAGGGAATTACAAATTTTAACAAAAATTTTGTAATTCCCCCGTATATTGAAAACTAGAAAATATATCAAAAAACTAATTGAAATTTTGGATTTTTGAGAAAATTTTCTTTCTTTTGACAGGTTATAACTTCCTGTACGTTAATAAATAAAAAAGTTACGAGGGAATTACAAATTTTAACAAAAATTTTGTAATTCCCCCATATATTGAAAATTATAAAAGATATGAAAAAACTAATTAGAATTTTGGATTTTTGAGAAAATTTCCTTTCTTTTAATAGGTTATTACGTTTTGTACGTTAATAAATAAAAAAGTTACGAAGAATTACAAATTTTAACAAAAATTTTGTAATTCCCCCGTATATTGAAAACTATAAAAGATATAAAAAAACGAATTGGAATTTTGGATTTTTGAGAAAATTTCCTTTTTTTTAATAGGTTATAACTTTTTGTACGTAAATAAATAAAAAAAGTTACGAGGGAATTACAAATTCTAACAAAAATCTTGTAATTCCCCGGTATATTGAAAACTATAAAAGATATGAAAAAACTAATTAGAACTTGATAGGTTATAACTTTTTGTACGTTGCCTTATAAACATAGTAGCACCGTAACGCGTTACGTTACAATGCAGTTTACCCTCCCATAAGAAGTTATCACTTCAAAAACTTAAAAAAAATCACAAATAACGATCTGAATCTAAGTCACTTTCTTCATAATTTACTTTAATCGATATTAAATGATCTTATTTTGTAAAAAAAACTTTCACTTCGCTCGATTTTAAATGTGGATAGTTCACGTATTACTTTCTTTACGGTTATATTTCGAAATTTAATAAAATAAAAATTTATTTATTTATAAATATCTCATATTTCGAAATAAAATAAGACAAATATAAATATTAGGTAATTCTCCTTCTTTTACTTATTCTCTGAAGCTCTTCATCATCTACCGTTTGTAGACGACTAAATCTTTCAAACAAACTGGCCTCTTGCTTCGAGATTGTTCGGTAAAATTTATAATAAACATTGTAAAATATATTTAAATAATAGTAAAATAGGTTAAAATACTTAAGAAAGCAAAATTTTACTTACAAACACAAAAAGTAAAAAAAAAAAAAGAATGAATTCTTGAAGTAAATTAATTTATTGATACAAATTTATATCACCTAGCTTTCGGAGACACTCGGTAACTGTCGTGGTATTTCGATAATACACTTAAAAATTGTAAAACATTATAAAATTATCAATAAAACATTTATAAAATCAAAAAACAACTGAGTAATATTCAATTTTTCGAAATATCAATAAAACTTACATTTCATACCATCAAAACACGAAAACTTAATTTTCTATCAACCACCACTATGCAGTATTTAATATCACTTACAGCACTAATTACATATAAAAAACATAAAACTCAATTATGTAAATCATAATAAACAGTCTTATTAATCATAATTTAACTAATTTACGATTCAAAATACAATTTTTAACACAAAAATGCAAAATTACGACAATAAAACACAAAATTCAACAAGTTGATGTTCTGATCTGTCAAACAAACTGGCCTCTTTCGTTTGTGGTTGTTCGGAAGATTTTCATAAATAAAAAATGTTTTAATAAAAGTGTTTATTTCAAAGTTAATACATTGCAATGGTGACCTGATGGAAACTCTGATTTATTAACTTAACAATAGATAATAACAAAAAAAGTTAACATAATAATTGAATAAAAAAATAAATAGTTAATATTGATATGGATTTCCATCGGAATCCTGTCTGGAATATCCCGCATTAGTTTGCGGACTGTGATGTGATGAATTCATCAATTTGACACTGCTTGGATGTGTTTTCTCTCCAACACCCCCAATAAGAACTTTATGACAATAATTGTATTTGAATGGAATTTTTTTACTTTTTTTACATGTTTGTAATTGTTCTCGATCGGGTGTTATATCTCGAGTATTTCTTAATCTTCGCCACGTATCGATTCCCAATGATTCCGGTTGTTTGTAGATATGTTTTTTTAATGGCCAAATTTCATTCGTTTGATTGAAACCGGAAGACAAAGCAAAATCTAATTGGTCCAATGGAATTAGGTTGCTATAGTAACAAAACAATTCGAGAATCAAAATTAATATACACAAAATATCTTGAAAATCGTAAAAGTGACAGCTGTCAAAATTTGACAGTTGATGTAAAATTCAATTCTAAATAAAAAAGTATCCTTGTGTTTTTTCAAATAAACTTATACTTTTCGAGATATTTGCAAAAAACCAAATTACACAAAATGGCGGCTATCTCGAGAACTGTCCAAGTGACAGCTGTCAAAATGTAACAGTTAATGAATAATTTAATTTTAAACAAAAAAGTATTCTTGTGTTTTTTCGAAAAAACTTATACTTTTTGAGATATTTGCAAAAACCAAAATTACACAAAACGGCGGCTATCTCGAGAACTGTCAAAGTGACAGCTGTCAAAATGTGACAGTTAATGTAGAATTTAATTTTAAACAAAAAAGTATTCCTGTGTTTTTTCGAATAAACTTATACTTTTTGAGATATTTGCAAAAAACAAAATTACACAAAATGGCGGCTATCTCGAGAACTGTCAAAGTGACAGCTGTCAAAATTTGACAGTGGATGTTAAATTTAATTTTAAATAAAAAAGTATTCACGTGTTTTCTCGAATAAACGTATACTTTTCGAGATAATTACAAAAAACTAATATAGGTACATAAAACGGTAAATATCTCGAAAACTGTCAAAGTGACAGCTGTCAAAATTTGACAGTTGATGTAAAATTTAATTCTAAATAAAAAAGTATTGTTGTGTTTTCTCAAATAAACGTATACTTTTCGAGATAATTACAAAAAACTAATAAAATGGCAAGTATCTCGAAAACTGTCAAAGTGATAGCTGTCAAAATTTGATAGTTGATGTAAAATTCAAATTTAAATAAAAAAGTATTTTTGTGTTTTCTCGAATAAACGTATACTTCTCGAGATATTTACAAAAAACTATAATAGGTACATAAAATAGCAAATATCTCGAAAACTGTCAAAGTGATAGCTGTCAAAATTTGACAGTTGATGTAAAATTCAATTTTAACTGAAAAAGTATTTTTGTGTTTTTACGAATAAACGTATACTTTTCGAGATATTTACAAAAAACTATAATATGTACATAAAATAGCAAATATCTCGAAAACTGTCAAAGTGATAGCTGTCAAAATTTGACAGTTAATGTAAAATTCAATTCTAAATAAAAAAGTATTGTAGTGTTTTCTCGAATAAACGTATACTTTTCGAGATATTTACAAAAAACTAATATAGGTACATAAAACGGCAAATATCTCGAAAACTATAAAAATGACAGCTGTCAAAATTTGACAGTTGATGTAAAATTCAATTTTAAATAAAAAAGTATTCCTGTGTTTTCTCGAATAAACGTATACTTTTCGAGATATTTACAAAAAACTATAATGGGTACACAAAATTGCAAATATCTTAAAAACTGTCAAAGTGACAGCTGTCAAAATTTAACAGTTGATGTAAAATTCAATTTTAAATAAAAGAGTATTCCTGTGTTTTCTCGAATAAACGTATACTTTTCAAGATATTTATAAAAAAACTAATATAGGTACATAAAATTGCAAATATCTCAAAAACTGTTAAAGTGACAGCTGTCAAACTTTGAGAGTTGATATAAAATTTAATTTTAAATAAAAAAGTATTCTTGTGTTTTCTCGAATAAACCTATACTTGTCGAGATATTTACAAAAAACTATAATAGGTACATAAAATGGCAAATATCTCGAAAACTGTCAAAGTGATAAGTGTCAAAATTTAACAGTTGATGTAAAATTCAATTCTAAATAAAAAAGTATTTTTGTGTTTTCTCGAATAAACGTATACTTTTCGAGATAATTACAAAAAACTAATATAGGTACACAAAATTGCAAATATTTCGAAAACTGTCAAAGTAATAGCTGTCAAAATTTGACAGTTGATGTAAAATTTATTTTTAAATAAAAAAGTATTCTTGTGTTTTCTCGAATAAACGTATACATTTCGAGATATTTGCAAAAAACAAAATTACACAAAATTGCGGCTATCTCGAGAACTGTCAAAGTGATAGCAGTCACAATGTGACAGTTAATGTAGATTTTAATTTTAAACAAAAAAGTATTCTTGTGTTTTTTTAATTAAATGTCTACTTTTCGAGATATTTGCAAAAAACAAAATTACACAAAATGGCGGCTATCTCGAGAACTGTCAAAGTGACAGCTGACAAAATGTGACAGTTGATGTAAAATTCAATTTTAAATAAAAAAGTATTTTTATGTTTTTTCGATTAAATGTCTACTTTTCGAGATATTTGCAAAAAACAAAATTACACAAAATGGCGGCTATCTCGAGAACTGTCAAAGTGACAGCTGTCAAAATGTAACAGTTAATGTAGAATTTAATTTTAAACAAAAAAGTATTCTTGTGTTTTTTCGAATAAACTTATACTTTTTGAGATATTTGCAAAAACCAAAATTAAACAAAATGGCGGCTATCTCGAGAACTATCAAAGTGACAGATGTGAAAATGTGACAGTAAATGTAGAATTTAATTTTAAACAAAAAAGTATTCCTGTGTTTTTTCAAATAAACTTATATTTTTCGAGATGTTTGTAAAAAACAAAATTACACAAAATGGCGGCTATCTCGAGAACTGTCAAAGTGACAGCTATTAAAATTTAACAGTGGATGTAAAATTTAATTTTAAATAAAAAAGTATTCTCGTGTTTTCTCGAATAAACGTATACTTTTCGAGATAATTACAAAAAACTACTATAGGTACATAAAACGGTAAATATCTCGAAAACTGTCAATGTGACAGCTGTCAAAATTTGACAGTTGATGTAAAATTTAATTCTAAATAAAAAAGTATTGTGTTTTCTCAAATAAACGTATACTTTTCGAGATAATTACAAAAAACTAATATAGGTACATAAAATGGCAAGTATCTTGAAAACTGTCAAAGTGATAGCTGTCAAAATTTGACAGTTGATGTAAAATTCAATTTTAAATGAAAAAGTATTCTTGTGTTTTTACGAATAAACGTATACTTTTCGAGATATTTACAAAAAACTATAATAGGTACATAAAATAGCAAATATCTGGAAAACTGTCAAAGTGATAGCTGTCAAAATTTAACAGTTGATGTAAAATTCAATTTTAAATAAAAGAGTATTCCTGTGTTTTCTCGAATAAACGTATAATTTTCAAGATATTTATAAAAAAACTAATATAGGTACACAAAATTGCAAATATCTCGAAAACTGTCAAAGTGACAGCTGCCAAAATTTGACAGTTGATGCGAAATTTAATTTTAAATAAAAATGTATTCTTGTGTTTTCTCGAGTAAACGTATACTTTTCAAGATATTTACAAAAAAACTAATATAGGTATATAAAATAGCAAATATCTCGAAAACTGTCAAAGTGACAGCTGTCAAAATTTGACAGTTGATGTAAAATTTAATTTTAAATAAAAAAGTATTCTTGTGTTTTCTTGAATAAACGTATACTTTTCGAGATATTTACAAAAAACTATAATAGATACATAAAATGGTAAATATCTCGAAAACTGTAAAAGTGACAGCTGTCAAACTTCAATTTCAAACAAAAAATTATATAAAAAAAACGTAGTTTTCATGATTTGTTGACAAATTTTGTACTGATTCAGAAACAGTTTCAAATTTTGGGAGAAAAATGATACGAAAACATTGTTTTTACAGATAAAAACTTACTTGAATGGTCTGAAATACGCAAATCTTCGAGCACTGGCCAAAGTTTGATGTGCAAAAAGTCTTTCTGCCACCGCCAAATCTTCGCATCGCAAATCTTTCTGATTATAAATCTCTGGAATTATATTTTTCTCAAAAATCCCTTCACGGTTTAGAAAGGGTACGCAGCATTTGTTTCGAATTCTTGTCGCCATTGCTTTATTCACTTTTATTGTTTTTGGTGAATTTTTTCTGTTAAAAAAGGTGTTTTTGTTGCTAAATTGGATTGGTTTTTGTTGGTTTTTCGTGTTTTAAAAGTAAATGTGTGTCATTTCGTTTTGAATTTTGATTATGTTTGTTTCGTGACAGAATTCCGTGAAATTTCATTTTAAAATATGTTTTAATGTCATTTTCTAATGGCATTTCTTGCGTTCAAACAGGGTGGGATTCAATAAAATTTTAAATAACTTTTTCTTTATTTTAACGATTTTTACTTTTTTTTTCTTGCAGTTGATGTAAAATTCAATTTCAAATCAAAAAGTATTCTTGTGTTTTTTCGATTAAATGTCTACTTTTCGAGATATTTGCAAAAAACAAAATTACATAAAATGGCGGCTATCTCGAGAACTGTCAAAGTGACAGCTGTCAAAATGTGACAGTTAATGTAGAATTTAATTTTAAACAAAAAAGTATCCTTGTGTTTTTTTGAATAAACTTATACTTTTCGAGATATTTGCAAAAAACAAAATTACACAAAATGGCGGCTATCTCGAGAACTGTCAAAGTGACAGCTGTCAAAATGTGACAGTTAATGTAGAATTTAATTTTAAACAAAAAAGTATTGCTGTGTTTTTTCGAATAAACTTATACTTTTCGAGATATTTGCAAAAAACAAAATTACACAAAATGGCGGCTATTTCGAGAACTGTCAAAGTGACAGCTGTCAAAATGTGACAGTTAATGTAGAATTTAATTTTAAACAAAAAAGTATTGTTGTGTTTTTTTGAATAAACTTATACTTTTCGAGAAATTTGCAAAAAACAAAATTACACAAAATGGCGGCTATCTCGATAACTGTCAAAGTGACAGCTGTCAAAATGTGACAGTTAATGTAGAATTTAATTTTAAACAAAAAAGCATTGTTGTGTTTTTTTGAATAAACTTATACTTTTCGAGATATTTGCAAAAAACATAATTACACAAAATGGCGGCTATCTCGAGGACTGTCAAAGTGACAGCTGTCAAAATGTGACAGTTAATGTAGAATTTAATTTTAAACACAAAAGTATTCTTGTGTTTTTTCGAGTAAACTTATACTTTTCGAGATATTTGCAAAAAACAAAATTACACAAAATGGCGACCACCTCGAGAACTGTCCAAGTGACAGCTGTCAAAATGTGAAAGTTAATGGAGAATTTAATTATAAACAAAAAAGTATTCTTGTGTTTTTTTGAATAAACTTATACTTTTCGAGATATTTGCAAAAAACAAAATTACACAAAATGGCGACTATCTCGAGAACTGTCAAAGTGACAGTTAATGTAGAATTTAATTTTAAACAAAAAAGTATTTTTGTGTATTTCAAATAAACGTATACTTTTCGAGATATTTACAAAAAACTATAATAGGTACTTAAAATGGCAAATATCTCGAAAACTGTCAAAGTGATAGCTGTCAAAATTTGACAGTTGATGTAAAATTCAATTTTAAATGAAAAAGTATTCTTATGTTTTCTTGAATAAACGTATACTTGTCGAGATATTTACAAAAAACTATAATAGGTACATAAAATGGCAAATATCTCGAAAACTATGAAAATGACAGCTGTCAAAATTTGACAGTTGATGTAAAATTCAATTTTAAATAAAAAAGTATTCTTGTGTTTTCTCCAATATACGTATACTTTTCGAGATAATTACAAAAAACTAATATAGGTACATAAAATGGCAAATATCTCGAAAACTGTCAAAGTGATAGCTGTCAAAATTTAACAGTTGATGTAAAATTTATAAATACAAGAAAATGGAGATCTAAAAAAATCGTTTTTTAATGAGTTTTCATCTATTTTTTCCTTATTACAGTGAATAGAAACTTTCCTTGTAATAAATTTAAAAGAAAAATCGATCTTATAACACATTCAGCATGTGTACGAGAACATAGTTTTTCCTAACATATGATTGCATGTTGTCACGCATTATCACGCGATACATTTTCTAAATAATAGAGATATTCTATTAAAACAAAACCCTATACAGGACTGTATTCTTAAAATATACAAAAAATAAAAAAAATACCAACTTGAGGTTGTTTTATGAAATAATACCCAAAATAATAAATTTACATATTTATTAACCATGTATTTTCCTTACAAAATAAATCAAGCTATACTGCTTGCATTAGATGCAATTCTTGGCCATAAATCTGCACATTCTTTCGCAACCGGACCTGTAATTGCTGATCCTTTCATTTCACCTTTGTTGTTCACAATAACACCAGCGTTATCTTCAAAATAAATAAAAACACCATCCTTCCTTCTGAATGGTTTTCTCTGCCTGATTACAACTGCAGGCATTACTTTTTTACGAAGTTCTGGTTTACCTTTTTTTACGGTAGCTACGATCATATCACCAGAACCAGCAGCTGGAAGTCGATTTAAACGACCACCAATTCCTTGTACTGCGATTACATACAAATTTTTTGCACCTAAAAACATGTTTATATAAAATACAAGTTTTAATATAATAAAATATAAATATTACCAGTATTATCTGCACAGTTGATAACTGCACCAACAGGTAAAGCAAGGGAGATCCTGAATTTGGCCCCAGCGGAACCACCACGTCCTGAAAATTAAATCAATCATAATATAACCTAACTTATTTGCAATTATAATTAAAATTAAACATTAATAATAAAAATATCATATAAAACAATTAGTAAAAGATGTATTAATCTTTAAATAAATAAAATTTTCTAATTATTATTTATGATTATTGTAATATTTTAAGATAAATTAGATTAAAAATAAAAACATACCTCTTTTAGACATTTTGTGTTAATGAAAGACAGTTACTTGACAATTGACCTAAGAAAAGAAGTAGATATAATATGTGGCCTTTACTGTATTTATTATATAGCATAATTTTTTATAAACTATATAATTCCTTTGTTATTTAAAAGAAAATGTAAATGTAAATTTAAATTTCATTATTAATTAATCAAATGAAATACAAATATGTTTTATTTGTTATTCTTTAACCAACATTTTAAAACATAGTGACTAGTTGCCTATAAAGTCTAAGGTTACTAATATGTTACCTTTAAATAATATAAAAGATATAATAATCAACACATTACAAATTAATAATATTTAATATTCTTGCATTATCTAATAATTATTAATTTGTTTTAATAAAATATTATAATTTTTATAAATCAACTTTAAAAAATGCCTAACTGTCATTTGTCACTAAATTTTGACAATTAATGATCATTCCAGTTCCATTTAGTTTACTGTGGTGTGTCATGGCTTCTTACAAAGAATAGTGTTTAAACAAAAAAAAAACAGCTCGGATATCAGTATTACAAGTTATTACATCTATATTTAGTGTAATTTTACCTATTTGTACTTTATTTATTGTTATCAAAACGTTATAGTGTGTGGGGGTATCGGGGGGATTTTTGTGTACAAATAATGGCTACAATCGTCCAAAAAAACGGTATTAGAAACGGTAGTAATCTTGTACATCAAAACTATTACGAAAACAACCCTGAAAGTGAAATAAAAACCGAAAATTCTAACGAAACTGAAGAAAGTGAGGTTAAATCCGAACCAAATGAAGAACCCGAAATAGATATAGTTATAAACAATGTAGTATGTAGTTTTAGTGTTCGTTGTCATTTAAATTTACGTGAAATCGCATTATCCGGTGCAAATGTTGAATATCGTAAAGAAAATGGAATGGTTACAATGAAATTAAGAAGACCGTATACAACAGCGAGTATTTGGTCATCGGGGAAAATAACTTGTACGGGTGCAACGAGTGAAATTGCTGCTAAACAAGCAGCAAGAAGATTTGCACGATGTTTACAGAAATTGGGTTTTAATGCGAGGTTTAATAATTATCGAGTTGTAAATGTATTGGGTACTTGTTCAATGCCATTTTCAATTAAAATTAGTTCGTTTTCGGAGAGGCACAGGGAGGCTGAGTAAGTATTACTTTAGATTTACAAGGAATTAAAAAAATCGTAATGATATTTTTTGTTATAATGTATAGTTTCGTTCAAATGTCAAAATCTCGTGTCAAATGTAAAAATTTCGTTTCAAATGTCAAAATTCTTGTGTTAAATGTCACAATCTTGTGTCAAATGTCAAAATCTCGTGTCAAATGTCAAAATCTAATGTCAAATGTTGTGGATTTATTCATTTTATTATGTTTAAATACAATTTCTTTTTAGTTATGAACCAGAACTTCATCCAGGAGTGACGTATAAACTAAAAAATCCAAAAGCTACTCTGAAAATATTCTCTACAGGCAGTATTACAGTAACTGGTAAGTTTACTATATTAAAAAATCGATTTTTATTAAAATTTAAATTAAATTAATCTTATAGCTCCAAGTGTGGGCGACGTACAGGCCGCTATCGAATATATATTTCCTTTAGTTTACGAATTTCGTAAAGAACGAACCAAAGAAGAATGGGAATTGTTGGCGAGAAAGAAAATGAAACAATTAGGCGAAGTTGCGACATGGGATGATGCAGACAATGATGAAAATGATGCTGAAGAGAACGATGTTGAAATGATGAACAAAAAATAAATTAGAATTAGATTAAATGTAAGTTTGTTTAATTATTATTATATATTTGTTATATTTATTTTTATTTTGCTTTTAGGTCCGGAATAAATATAAATTTATTCCAAAATCAACTGTATAAAAATTGACTGTTAAAGAAATCACTTTGTATATAGAATATCACGTCAAAATTTCCTTTATTTATATTATACATGTAATTATATAAAAAAATATGTATTTTATTTTTTAAATAATTAAACTAAAGTCTATTTGTTTGCAATTGGCAACACAGTGAATTCATTAGTCATAGTCACAACAGATCCCATGACCCTAGAACCGAAGTTTTTTTTAAAATTTACTGATTTAGGGTCTTGTTTACAAGATTTTACGATTTAATGACTTTTCTTAGCTGCCAACTCTAAACAAATGGACTATAATAAAGAATCTCGGAATAATAAAGAAGATGGCAAATACATATTTTCTTATATAACTTCTTTTTTGAGTTAAATATCACTATTTAATTTATTTATAGGCCATTCAAAATATTTCTATAATAATTTGTTTTGTAACGATTTGTATTTAGTTTTACCGAAATAAAAAGTGATTTTGAATGGTCTAATTCGTAGTTGTTTAAGTTAATAAATAAAATAATAAAATTATTGACTGAAATAGAAAAAAATGTATTTATTGTTCCTCATTTTTTTTTGTACAACATAATTTTAGTTAAAATCATAAACAAACTGAGTAGATTGAGTAAATTGTTGATCAAGTTTTTGGATACAAAATAAATAAATTTGACAAGAGAAAGTTTTCTATTAATTATATTAGTTAACAGTGAAATTTTAGTGTGAAAAGTGACAAAATTGACATTTGACGTTTTATTGACAGTTCAGTGACAAAAATAGTCAATAGATTGTTTACTGACACGATTGACAAGTTATAGTTTGTTATTTTAGTGTAAAAAGTGACAAGATTGACAGTTTTAATAACAGTTTACTGTCAAAATAGTGGATAGTTTGTTTATTAACAAGATTGACAGTTTATAGTGATATTTTAGTGTGAAAATTGATAAGATTAACATTTTATGTTATATTGACTGTTTACTGTCAAAAATCGTAAATAGTTTGTTTACTGACATGATTGACAGTTTATGATTTGACGTTATATTGACAGTTTAGTATCAAAAATAGTAAATATTTTGTTATCTGACAAAATTGACATGTCAAAGTTTGACATTTACGTGTGAAACGTTACAAGATTGATATTTGACGTTATATTGATAGTTTTATGACAGTTTACTGTCAAAAGAAGTGAATCATTTGTTTACTGATGAAATTGACAGTTGGTAGTTTGACATTTTAGTGTGTAGAATGACAAGATTGACATTTGACGTTATATTGACTGTTTACTGTTAAAAATCGTAAAAAGTTTGTTTACTGAGATAATTGAGAGTTTATAGTTTGACATTTGACCTTATATTGACAGTTTAGTATCAAAAATAGTAAATATTTTGTTATCTGACAAAATTAATATTTCAAAGTTTGACATTTTCGTGTGAAACGTTACAAATTAATATTTGAAGTTATATTGATAGTTTCATGACAGTTTACTGTCAAAAAAGTGAATAATTTGTTTACTGATAAGATTGACAGTTGATAGTTTAACATTTTAGTGTGTAGAATGACAAGATTGACATTTGACGTTATATTGACTGTTTTCTGTCAAAAATCGTAAATAGTTTGTTTACTGACATGATTGACAGTTTATGGTTTGACATTTCACGTTAGATTGACAGTTTAGTATCAAAAATAGTAAATATTTTGTTATCTGTCAAAATTGATATTTCAAAGTTTGACATTTTTGTGTGAAACGTTACAAGATTGACATTTGACGTTATATTGATAGTTTACTGTCAAAAAAGTGAATAATTTGTTTACTGATGAAATTGACAGTTGGTAGTTTGACATTTTAGTGTGTAGAATGACAAGATTGACATTTGACGTTATATTGACTGTTTACTGTCAAAAATCGTAAATAGTTTGTTTACTGACATGATTGACAGTTTATGGTTTGACATTTAACGTTGGATTGACAGTTTAGTATCAAAAATAGTAAATATTTTGTTATCTGACAAAATTGACATTTCAAAGTTTGACATTTTCGTGTGAAGCGTTACAAGATTGATATTTGACGTTATATTAATAGTTTGATGACAGTTTACTGTCAAAAAAAGTGAATAATTTGTTTACTGATTAAATTGACAGATGGTAGTTTGACATTTTAGTGTGTAGAATGACAAGATTGACATTTGACGTTATATTGACTGTTTACTGTCAAAAATCGTAAATAGTTTGTTTACTGACATGATTGACAGTTTATAGTTTGACATTTGACGTTATATTGACAGTTTAGTATCAAAAATAATAAATATGTTGTTATCTGACAAAATTGACATTTCAAAGTTTGACATTTTTGTGTGAAACGTTACAAGATTGATATTTGACGTTATATTGATAGTTTCATGACAGTTTAATGTCAAAAAAGTGAATAATTTGTTTACTGATAAAATTGACAGTTGATAGTTTAACATTTTAGTGTGTAGAATGACAAGATTGACATTTGACGTTATATTGACTGCTGTCAAAAATCGTAAATAGTTTGTTTACTGACATAATTGAGAGTTTATAGTTTGACATTTGACGTTATATTGACAGTTTAGTGACAAAAATAGTCAATAGTTTGTTCATCTGACAAAATTGACATTTCAAAGTTTGACATTTTTGCGTAAAAAGTTACAAGATTGATATTTGACATTAAATTGATAGTTTCTTGACAGTTTACTGTCAAAAAAAGTGAATAATTTGTTTACTGATAAGATTGACAGTTTGACATGTTAGTATGTAGAATGACAAGATTGACATCTCACGTTATATTGACTGTTTACTGTCAAAAATCGTAAATAGTTTGTTTACTGACATAATTGACAGTTTATGGTTTGACGTTATATTGACAGTTTAATATTAAAAATAGTAAATATTTTGTTATCTGACAAAATTGACATTTCAAAGTTTGACATTTTTGTGTGAAACGTTACAAGATTGATATTTGACGTTATATTGATAGTTTCATGACAGTTTACTGTCAAAAAAGTAAATAATTTGTTTACTGATGAGATTGACAGTTTGACATTTTAGTGTGTAGATTGACATTTGACGTTATATTGACTGTTTACTGTCAAAAATCGTAAAAAGTTTGTTTACTGACATAATTGACAGTTTATGGTTTGACATTTGACGTTATATTGACAGTTTAATATTAAAAATAGTAAATATTTTGGTATCGGACAAAATTGACATTTCAAAGTTTGACATTTTTGTGTGAAACGTTACAAGATTGACATTTGACGTTATATTGACTATTTACTGTCAAAAATCGTAAATAGTTTGTTTACTGACATGATTGACAGTTTATGGTTTGACATTTGACGTTATATTGACAGTTTAGTATCAAAAATAGTAAATATTTTGTTATCTGACAAAATTGACATTTCAAAGTTTGACATTTTCGTGTGAAGCGTTACAAGATTGACATTTGACGTTATATTGACTGTTTGCTGTCAAAAATCGTAAATAGTTTGTTTACTGACATAATTGACAGTTAATATTTTGATATTTGACGTTATATTGACAGTTTAGTATCAAAAATAGTAAATATGTTGTTATCTGACAAAATTGACATTTCGAAGTTTGACATTTGCGTGTGAAACATTACAAGATTGATATTTGACGTTATATTGATAGTTTCATGACAGTTTACTGTAAAAAAAAGTGAATAATTTGTTTACTGATAAAATTGACAGTTGATAGTTTAACATTTTAGTGTGTAGAATGACAAGATTGACATTTGACGTTATATTGACTGTTTACTGTCAAAAATCGTAAAAAGTTTGTTTACTGACATAATTGAGAGTTTATAGTTTGACATTTGACGTTATATTGACAGTTTAGTATCAAAAATCGTAAATATCTGACAAAATTGACATTTCAAAGTTTGACATTTTCGTGTGAAACGTTACAAGATTGATATTTGACATTAAATTGATAGTTTCATGATAGTTTACTGTCAAAAAAGTGAATAATTTGTTTACTGATAAGATTGACAGTTGATAGTTTGACATTTTTGTGTGTAGAATGACAGAATTGACATTTGACGTTATATTGACTGTTTACTGTCAAAAATCGTAAATAGTTTGTTTACTGACATGATTGACAGTTTATGGTTTGACATTTGACGTTGGATTGACAGTTTAGTATCAAAAATAGTAAATATTTTGTTATCTGACAAAATTGACATTTCAAAGTTTGACATTTTCGTGTGAAACGTTACAAGATTGACATTTGACGTTATATTGACTATTTGCTGTCAAAAATCGTAAATAGTTTGTTTGCTGATATAATTGATAGTTTATAGTTTGAAATTTGACGTTATATTGACAGTTTTAGTATCAAAAATAGTAAATATTTTGCTATCTGACAAAGTTGACATTTCAAAGTTTGACATTTTTGTGTAAAAAGTTACAAGATTGATATTTGACATTAAATTGATAGTTTCATGACAGTTTACTGTCAAAAAAAGTGAATAATTTGTTTACTGATTAAATTGACAGTTGATAGTTTGACATTTTAGTGTGTAGAATGACAAGATTGACATTTGACGTTATATTGACTATTTGCAGTCAAAAATCGTAAATAGTTTGTTTACTGACATAATTGACAGTTTATGGTTTGACATTTGACGTTATATTGACAGTTTAGTATCAAAAATAGTAAATATTTTGTTATCTGACACAATTGACATTTCAAAGTTTGACATTTTTGTGTGAAACGTTACAAGATTGATATTTGACGTTATATTGATAGTTTCATGACAGTTTACTGTCAAAAAAATTGAATAATTTGTTTACTGATAAGATTGACAGTTGATAGTTTGACATTTTATTGTGTATAATGACAAGATTGACATTTGACGTTATATTGACTGTTTACTGTTAAAAATCGTAAATAGTTTGTTTACTGACATGATTGACAGTTTATGGTTTGACATTTGACGTTATATTGACAGTTTAATATTAAAAATAGTAAATATTTTGTTATCTGACAAAATTGACATTTCAAAGTTTGCATTTTTGTGTGAAACGTTACAAGATTGATATTTGACATTAAATTGTTAGTTTCATGATAGTTTACTGTCAAAAAAGTGAATAATTTGTTTACTGATAAGATTGAAAGTTGATAGTTTGACATTTTAGTGTGTAGAATGACAGAATTGACATTTGACTTTGTATTGACTGTTTACTGTCAAAAATCGTAAATAGTTTGTTTACTGACATGATTGACAGTTTATGGTTTGACATTTAACGTTATATTGACAGTTTAGTATCAAAAATCGTAAATATCTGACAAAATTGACATTTCAAAATTTGACATTTTCGTGTGAAACGTTACAAGATTGATATTTGACGTTATATTGATAGTTTCATGACAGTTTACTGTCAAAAAAGTAAATAATTTGTTTACTGATAAAATTGACAGTTGATAGTTTGACATTTTAGTGTGTATAATGACAAGATTGACATTTGACGTTATATTGACTATTTGCTGTCAAAAATCGTAAATAGTTTGTTTACTGGCATAATTGACAGTTTATAGTTTGACATTTCACGTTATATTGACAGTTTAGTATCAAAAATAGTAAATATGTTATCTGACAAAATTGACATTTCAAACGTTACAAGATTGATATTTGACATTAAATTGACAGTTTCATGACAGTTTACTGCCAAAAAAAGTGAATCATTTGTTTACTGATAAAATTGACAGTTGATAGTTTGACATTTTAGTGTGTAGAATGACAAGATTGACATTTGACGTTATATTGACTGTTTACTGTCAAAAATCGTAAATAGTTTGTTTACTGACATAATTGATAGTTTATAGTTTGACATTTGACGTTATATTGACAGATTAGTATCAAAAATAGTAAATATGTTGTTATCTGACAAAATTGACATTTTTGTGTGAAACGTTACAAGATTGATATTTGACATCAAATTGATAGTTTCATGACAGTTTACTGTCAAAAAAAAATGAATAATTTGTTTACTGATAAAATTGACAGTTGATAGTTTGACATTTTAGTGTGTAGAATGACAAGATTGACATTTGACGTTATATTGACTGGTTACTGTCAAAAATCGTAAATAGTTTGTTTACTGACATAATTGATAGTTTATGGTTTGACATTTGACGTTATATTGACAGTTTAATATTAAAAATAGTAAATATTTTGTTATCTGACAAAATTGACATTTCAAAGTTTGACATTTTTGTGTGAAACGTTACAAGATTGACATTTGACGTTATATTGACTGTTTACTGTTAAAAATCGTAAAAAGTTTGTTTACTGATATAATTGAGAGTTTATAGTTTGACATTTGACGTTATATTGACAGTTTAGTATCAAAAATAATAAATATTTTGTTATCTGACCAAATTGACATTTCAAAGTTTGACATTTTTGTGTGAAACATTACAAGATTAATATTTGACGTAGTATTGACAGTTTACTGTCAAAAGAAGTGAATCATTTGTTTACTGATGAAATTGACAGTTGATAGTTTGACATTTTAGTGTGTAGAATGACAAGATTGACATTTGACGTTATATTGACTGTTTACTGTCAAAAATCGTAAATAGTTTGTTTACTAACAGGATTGACATTTTATGGTTTGACATTTGACGTTATATTGACAGTTTAGTATCAAAAATTGTAAATATTTTGTTATCTGACAAAATTGATATTTCAAAGTTTGACATTTTCGTGTGAAACGTTACAAGATTGATATTTGACATTAAATTGATAGTTTCATAACAGTTTACTGTCAAAAAAATTGATTAATTTGTTTACTGATAAGATTGACAGTTGATAGTTTGACATTTTAGTGTGTAGAATGACAAGATTGACATTTGACGTTATATTGACTGTTTACTGTCAAAAATCGTAAATAGTTTGTTTACTGACATGATTGACAGTTTATGGTTTGACATTTCACGTTATATTGACAGTTTAGTATCAAAAATAGTAAATATGTTATCTGACAAAATTGACATTTCAAACGTTACAAGATTGATATTTGACATTAAATTGTTAGTTTCATGACAGTTTACTGCTAAAAAAGTGAATGATTTGTTTACTGATAAAATTGACAGTTGATAGTTTGACATTTTAGTGTGTAGAATGACAAGCGATTGACATTTGACGTTATATTAACTATTTGCTGTCAAAAATCGTAAATAGTTTGTTTACTGACATAATTGATAGTTTATAGTTTGACATTTGACGTTATATTGACAGTTTAGTATCAAAAATAGTATAGTCGATTCAGATAGAAGTGTCATCAAGTGGGCTGGGTACGTGTGAGATCATCTTTAACTTTATTACTAGATTCAATGGAAACAGAACTTTAGTTAGGGAATTATATGTCATTGCGATGTGTCAAAATGTTTATAGTTATATTGAGCATATGTAGCAATCTGATCACAAGCTGGCTAATATTGCGATTCAAATTTCACTAAACGTGGGTACTGCCACTACAAATTTGAATTTTCCAGAGACTACTTGATGACACTTCTATTTGAATCAACTATAGTTTGTTTACTGATATGATCGACAGTTTGTGGTTTGACATTTGACGTTATATTGACAGTTTAGTATCAAAAATAGTAAATATTTTGTTATCTGACAAAATTGACATTTCAAAGTTTGACATTTTCGTGTGAAACGTTACAAGATTGATATTTGACGTTATATTGATAGTTTCATGACAGTTTACTGTCAAAAAAGTAAATAATTTGTTTACTGATGAGATTGACAGTTTGACATTTTAGTGTGTAGAATGACAAGATTGACATTTGACGTTATATTGACTGTTTACTGTCAAAAATCGTAAATAGTTTGTTTACTGACATGATTGACAGTTTATGGTTTGACATTTGACGTTATATTGTCAGTTTAGTATCAAAAATAGTAAATATTTTGTTATCTGACAAAATTGACATTTCAAAGTTTGACATTTTTGTGTGAAACGTTACAAGATTGACATTTGACGTTATATTGATAGTTTCATGACAGTTTACTGTCAAAAAAAGTGAGTAATTTGTTTACTGATAAAATTGACATTTGATAGTTTGACATTTTAGTGTGTATAATGACAAGATTGACATTTGACGTTATATTGACTATTTGCTGTCAAAAATCGTAAATAGTTTGTTTACTGACATAATTGATAGTTTATAGTTTGACATTTGACGTTATATTGACATTTTAGTATCAAAAATAGTAAACATTTTGTTATCTGACAAAGTTGACAGTTCAAAGTTTGACATTTTTGTGTGAAACGTTACAAGATTGATATTTGACGTTATATTGATAGTTTCATGACAGTTTACTGTCAAAAAAGTGAATAATTTGTTTACTGATGAGATTGACAGTTTGACATTTTAGTGTGTCGAATGACAAGATTGACATTTGACGTTATATTGACTGTTTACTGTCAAAAATCCTAAATAGTTTGTTTACTGACATGATTAACAGTTTATGGTTTGACATTTGACGTTATATTGACAGTATAGTATCAAAAATAGTAAATATTTTGTTATCTGTCAAAATTGATATTTCAAAGTTTGACATATTTGTGTGAAACGTTACAAGATTGATATTTGACGTTATATTGATAGTTTCATGACAGTTTACTGTCAAAAAAAGTGAATAATTTGTTTACTGATAAGATTGACAGTTGATTGTCTGACATTTTAGTGTGTAGAATGACAGGATTGACATTTGACGTTATATTGATAGTTTCATGACAGTTTACTGCCAAAAAAAGTGAATGATTTGTTTACTGATAAAATTGACAGTTGATAGTTTGACATTTTGGTGTGTAGAATGACAAGATTGACATTTGACGTTATATTGACTGTTTACTGTCAAAAATCGTAAATAGTTTGTTTACTGACATGATTGACAGTTTATGGTTTGACTTTTGACGTTGGATTGACAGTTTAGTATCAAAAATAGTAAATATATATGTTATCTGACAAAATTGACATTTCAAACGTTACAAGATTGATATTTGACATTAAATTGATAGTTTCTTGACAGTTTACTGTCAAAAAAAGTGAATAATTTGTTTACTGATAAGATTGACAGTTTGACATTTTAGTATGTAGAATGACAAGATTGACATCTCACGTTATATTGACTGTTTACTGTCAAAAATCGTAAATAGTTTGTTTACTGACATGATTGACAGTTTATGGTTTGACATTTGACGTTATATTGACAGTTTAGTATCAAAAATAGTAAATATTTTGTTATTTGACACAATTGACATTTCAAAGTTTGACATTTTCGTATAAAACGTTACAAGATTAATATTTGACGTAGTATTGGCAGTTTCATAACAGTTTACTGTCAAAAGAAGTGAATCGATTGTTTACTGATAAAATTGACAGTTGATAGTTTGACATTTTAGTATGTAGAATGACAAGATTGACATTTGACGTTATATTGACTGTTTACTGTCAAAAATCGTAAATAGTTTGTTTACTGACATGATTGACAGTTTATGGTTTGACATTTAACGTTGGATTGACAGTTTAGTATCAAAAATAGAAAATATTTTGTTATCTGACAAAATTGACTTTTCAAAGTTTGACATTTTTGTGTAAAAAGTTACAAGATTGATATTTGACATTAAATTGATAGTTTCATGACAGTTTACTGTCAAAAAAAGTGAATAATTTGTTTACTGATTAAATTGACAGTTGATAGTTTGACATTTTAGTGTGTATAATGACAAGATTGACATTTGACGTTATATTGACTATTTGCTGTCAAAAATCGTAAATAGTTTGTTTACTGACATAATTGATAGTTTATAGTTTGACATTTGACGTTATATTGACAGCTTAGTATCAAAAATAGTAAATATGTTGTAATCTGACAAAATTAACATTTCAAAGTTTGACATTTTCGTGTGAAACGTTACAAGATTGACATTTGACGTTATATTGACTGTTTACTGTCAAAAATCGTAAATAGTTTGTTTACTGACATAATTGATAGTTTATAGTTTGACATTTGACGTTATATTGACAGTTTAGTGACAAAAATAGTCAATAGTTTGTTTACTGACATGATTGACAGTTTATGGTTTGACATTTGACATTATATTGACAGCTTAGTATCAAAAATAGTAAATATTTTGTTATCTGACAAAATTGAAATTTCAAAGTTTGACATTTGACGTTATATTAACTGTTTACTGTCAAAAATCGTAAATAGTTTGTTTACTGACATGATTGACAGTTTATGGTTTGACAGTTGACGTTAGATTGACAGTTTAGTATCAAAAATAGTAAATATGTTGTTATATGACAAAATTGACATTTCAAAGTTTGAGATTTTCGAGTGAAACGTTACAAGATTGATATTTGACGTTATATTGATAGTTTCATGACAGTTTACTGTCAAAAAAAGTGAATAATTTGTTTACTGATAAGATTGACAGTTGATAGTTTGACATTTTAGTGTGTAGAATGACAAGATTGACATTTGACGTTATATTGACTATTTACTGTTAAAAATCGTAAATAGTTTGTTTACTGATATGATCGACAGTTTATGGTTTGACATTTGACAGTTTAGTATCTAGAATAGTAAATATTTTGTTATCTGACAAAATTGACATTTCAAAGTTTGACATTTTTGTGTGAAACGTTACAAGATTGATATTTGACGTTATATTGATAGTATCATGACAGTTTACTGCAAAAAAAGTGAATAATTTGTTTACTGATAAGATTGACAGTTGATAGTTTGACATTTTAATGTGTAGAACGACAAGATTGACATTGAAGCAGTGAGGATATCTTCCTCAGTAAATGGAGTTAGAAATGGGATGAACTCAGGGAGGGTTTGTTGGTGAAGGAGCAACCAGTAATGTGCTCCGTCTCTAGGAAGAATAGTTGGTCGAAATTTGGGTTTTGAAGGGGGGGGAGTAAACTTGCTGTAAATGATTTTTGAAGATTGAGGCTTTTTTTTCAGGGATTTCGATGAATGGTACAAATGAGATGAACAAAATTTTAACCTCAAACTTTAGTTTCTAATAACTCCATTATTATTACAGATACAGAATTGTTTTATAATAGAAATTTAAAGAAAATTTCATTATCTTTCTAATGGTGTAATTAGATATACTGTAGCTTATATAGTTTTTAAGAAAATTGCAAAAAAGTAGAATGGTGCAAATAAGATGAACAAAATTTTAACCTCAAACTTTAGTTTCTGATAACTCCATTAACATTACAGATCCAGAATTGTTTTATAATAGAAATTTAAAGAAAATTTCATTATCTTTCCAATGGTGTATTTAGATATACTGTAGCTGATATAGTTTTTGAGAAAATTGCAAAAAAGTAGAATGGTGCAAATAAGATGAACAAAATTTTAACCTCAAACTTTAGTTTCTGATAACTCCATTAACATTACAGATCCAGAATTGTTTTATAATAGAAATTTAAAGAAAATTTCATTATCTTTCCAATGGTGTATTTAGATATACTGTAGCTGATATAGTTTTTGAGAAAATTGCAAAAAAGTAGAATGGTGCAAATAAGATGAACAAAATTTTAACCTCAAACTTTAGTTTCTGATAACTCCATTAACATTACAGATCCAGAATTGTTTTATAATAGAAATTTAAAGAAAATTTCATTATCTTTCCAATGGTGTATTTAGATATACTGTGGCTTATATAGTTTTTGAGAAAATTGCAAAAAAGTAGAATGGTACAAATAAGATGAACTAAATTTTAACCTCAAAGTTTAGTTTCTGATAACTCATTTATCATTACAGATCCAGAATTGGTTTATTATAGAAATTTAAAGAAAATTTCATTATCTTTCTAATGGTGTATGTAGATATACTGTGGCTTATATAGTTTTTGAGAAAATTGCAAAAAAGTAGAATGGTATAAATAAGATGAACAAAAATTTTAACGTCAAATTTTAGTTTCTGATAACTCCATTATAATTACAGATCCAGAATTGTTTTATAATAGAAATTTAAAGAAAATTTCATTATCTTTCTAATGGTGTATTTAGATATACTGTGGCTTATATAGTTTTTGAGAAAATTGCAAAAAAGTAGAATGGTACAGATAAGATGAACAAAATTTTAACCTCAAATTTTAGTTTCTAATAACTCCATTATTATTACAGATCTAGAATTGTTTTATAATAGAAATTTAAATAAAATTTCATTATCTTTCTAATGGTGTATTTAGATATACTGTAGCTCATATAGTTTTTAAGAAAATTGCAAAAAAGTAGAATGGTACAAATAAGATGAACAAAATTTTAACCTCAAACTTTAGTTTCTGACAACTCCATTATAATTACAGATACAGAATGCTTTTATAATAGAAATTTAAAGAAAATTTCATTATCTTTCTAATGGTGTATTTAGATATACTGTAGCTTATATAGTTTTTAAGAAAATTGCAAAAAAGTAGAATGGTGCAAATAAGATGAACAAAATTTTAACCTCAAATTTTAGTTTCTGATAACTCCATTATTATTACAGATCCAGAATTGTTTTATAATAGAAATTTAAAGAAAATTTCATTATCTTTCTAATGGTGTATTTAGATATACTGTAGCTTATATAGTTTTTGAGAAAATTGCAAAAAAGTAGAATGGTACAAATAAGATGAACAAAATTTTAACCTCAAACTTTAGTTTCTGATAACTCCATTATAATTACAGATCCAGAATTGTTCTATAATAGAAATTTAAAGAAAATTTCATTATCTTTCTAATGGTGTATTTAGATATACTGTAGCTTATATAGTTTTTGAGAAAATTGCAAAAAAGTAGAATGGTGCAAATAAGATGAACAAAATTTTAACCTCAAATTTTAGTTTCTGATAACTCCATTATTATTACAGATCCAAAATTGTTTTATAATAGAAATTTAAAGAAAATTTCATTATCTTTCTAATGGTGTATTTAGATATACTGTAGCTTATATAGTTTTTGTGAAAATTGCAAAAAAGTAGAATGGTACAAATAAGATGAACAAAATTTTAACCTCAAATTTTAGTTTCTGATAACTCCATTATTATTACAGATCCAAAATTGTTTTATAATAGAAATTTAAAGAAAATTTTATTATCTTTCTAATGGTGTATTTAGATATACTGTAGCTTATATAGTTTTTGAGAAAATTGCAAAAAAGTAGAATGGTACAAATAAGATAAACAAAATTTTAACCTCAAATTTTAGTTTCTAATAACTCCATTATTATTACAGATCTAGAATTGTTTTATGATAGAAATTTAAAGAAAATTTCATTATCTTTCTGATGGTGTATTTAGATATACTGTAGCTTATAAAGTTTTTAAGAAAATTGCAAAAAAGTAGAATGCTGCAAATAAGATGAACAAAATTTTAACCTCAAAATTTAGTTTCTGATAACTCCATTATTATTACAGATCCAGAATTGTTTTATAATAAAAATTTAAATAAAATTTCATTATCTTTCTAATGGTGTATTTAGATATACTGTAGCTTATATAGTTTTTGAGAAAATTGCAAAAAAGTAGAATGCTACAAATAATATGAACTAAATTTTAACCTCAAACTTTACTTTCTGATAACTCCATTATTATTACAGATCCAGAATTGTTTTATAATAGAAATTTAAAGATAATTTCATTATCTCTCTAATGGTGTATTTAGATATGCTGTAGCTGATATAGTTTTTGAGAAAATTGCAAAAAAGTAGAATTGTACAAATAAGATGAACAAAATTTTAACCTCAAACTTTAGTTTCTGATAACTCCATTATTATTACAGATCCAGAATTGTTTTATAATGGAAATTTAAAGAAAATTTCATTATCTTTCTAATGGTGTATTTAGATATACTGTAGCTGATATAGTTTTTGAGAAAATTGCAAAAAAGTAGAATGGTACAAATAAGATGAACAAAATTTTAACCTCAAATTTTAGTTTCTGATAACTCCATTATTATTACACATACGGAATTGTTTTATAATAGAAATTTAAAGAAAATTTCATTATCTTTCCAATGGTGTATTTAGATATACTGTAGCTTATATATTTTTTGGGAAAATTGCAAAAAAGTAGAATGGTGCAAATAAGATGAACAAAATTTTAACCTCAAACTTTAGTTTCTGATAACTCCTTATTATTACAGATCCAGTATTGTTTTATAATCGAAATTTAAAGAAAATTTCATTATCTTTCTAATGGTTTATTTAGATATACTGTGGCTGATATAGTTTTTGAGCAAATTGCAAAAAAGTAGAATGGTGCAAATAAGATGAACAAAATTTTAACCTCAAATTTTAGTTTCTGATTACTCCATTATTATTACAGATCCAGATTTGTTTTATAATCGAAACTTAAAGAAAATTTCATTATCTTTCTAATGGTGTATTTAGATATACTGTAGCTTATATAGTTTTTGAGAAAATTGCAAAAAAATAGAATGGTACAAATAAGATGAACAAAATTTTAACCTCAAATTTTAGTTTCTAATAACTCCATTATTATTACAGATCCAAAATTGTTTTATAATGGAAATTAAAGAAAATTTCATTATCTTTCTAATGGTGTATTTAGATATAGTGTAGCTTATATAGTTATTGAGAAAATGGCAAAAAAGTAGAATGGTACAAATAAGATGAACAAAATTTTAACCTCAAACTTTAGTTTCTGATAACTCCAATATTATTTCAGATCCAGTATTGTCTTATAATCGAAATTTAAAGAAAATTTCATTATCTTTCTAATGGTGTATTTAGATATACTGTAGCTTATACAGTTTTTGAGAAAATTGCAAAAAAGTAGAATGGTACAAATAAGATGAACAAAATTTTAACCTCAAACTTTAGTTTCTAATAACTCCATTATTATTACAGATCCAAAATTGTTTTATAATGGAAATTAAAGAAAACTTCATTATCTTTCTAATGGTGTATTTAGATATACTGTAGCTTATATAGGTTTTAAGAAAATTGCAAAAAAGTAGAATGGTACAAATAAGATGAAAAAAATTTTAACCTCAAACTTTAGTTTCTGATAACTCCATTATAATTACAGATCCAGAATTGTTTTATAATAGAAATTTAAAGAAAATTTTATTATCTTTTTAATGGTGTATTTAGATATACTGTAGCTTATATAGTTTTTGAGAAAATTGCAAAAAAGTAGAATGGTGCAAATAAGATGAACAAAATTTTAACCTCAATTTAGTTTCTGATAACTCCATTATTATTACAGATCCAGTATTGTTTTATAATAGAAATTTAAAGAAAATTTCATTATCTTTCTAATGGTGTATTTTGATATACTGTATCTTATATAGTTTTTGAGAAAATTGCAAAAAAGTAGAATGGTACAAATAAGATGAACAAAATTTTAACCTCAAACTTTAGTTTCCGATAACTCCATTATAATTACAGATCCAGAATTGTTTTATAATAGAAATTTAAAGAAAATTTCATTATCTTTCTAATGGTGTATTTAGATATACTGTATCGCTTATAGTTTTTGAGATATTTGTGAAAAACTAGAATGATGTACAATACAGTTTACACAATTCTAACCTTAAACTTTATATTCAAATATCTCATTTATTACATAACGCCTCAACTTGCTTTATGTGTAGAACTTATAAAAAATTCAATTAGCTTTCCAATGATGTATTGAGATTTACTTTATCTTTTATAGTTTTTAAAATATTGAAAAAAAAACTAAAACGATACATCACATAGTGTAAATTCACAGTATTTAAATATTTGAATATTCCCACCGTTTTCATAGCAATGCAAATTTGATCTAATTTCTTATTGGCTGAATGTAGTCGGCCATTATTAAAATTCCAAGAAATTAGGGGATGGGCCTAATTTGACATTGATATTGACAGTTCGCAATACAAACAAACGTCAGATAGTTGTTTACCAGTTTTAAGCATATAAATATTGTATTATTTAAATAAATAAAGTGTTTCTAACAGTGAGTGTAGTGTTTTTATGTATAAAATATTGTTTTTAATGGATAATATGATTAAAAAGAGTACCACACGTAGGTAGTTGTTTATTTTAAATGTGTTAATACATTCCTAACCTCAAAATCTTTGCTAGTAATACAGTTTAAAAGTTTTGTGTTTTTTAACACTAAATATGTAAAACTTATAAGAAAATTTCATCATCTTTTTAATGGTGTGTTTATATTTAATGTATCCTTTATAGTTTTTGAGATATTTACAAAAAAACTAGAATGATGTACAAAATTCTAACTTCAAACTTTATATTCCAATATCTCATTTATTACACCACACACTAACTTGTTTTATACACAAAACTTATAGAAAATTTCATTATCTTTCCAATGATGTATTTAAATTTACTGTATCTTATATAGTTTTTGAGATAATTGCAAAATAGTAGAATGATGTACGATATAATTAACAAAATTCTAATCTTAAACTTAAGTTTCTGATAACTCTTTCTGATTATAATTACAGATACAGAATTGTTTTATAATAGAAATTTAAAGAAAATTTCATTATCTTTCTAATGGTCCATTTAGATTTACTGTAACTTTTATAGTTTTTAAGATATTTGTGAAAAACTAGAATGATGTACAATACAATTTACACAATTTTTAGCGGAGAAGCTTCTTATCGATTTTTGAAAATCGTAAATATCTTAAAAACCAAAAAACGCACGATTTTGAAAATTTGATATTGTGTGTAAAATTGAATTCTGAACAAAAAAGTATTCTTGTAAATTTTCGAAAAAATGCTTATTTTTCGAGTTATTACAAATTTTCAGTTTTGTTTTAGTTCATCAGATAGAAGCAACTTATCGATTTTTGAAAATCGTAAATATCTTAAAAACCAAAAAAGGTACGATTTTGAAAGTTTGATATTTTGTGTAAAATTGAATTCTGAACAAAAAAGTATTCTTGTAAATTGATTTTCATGAAATTTAGTATATAAGGGGTTTCGTGGGCGATAAATCGATTTAGCTAGGAATCATTTTCAGAAAATGTCATTTTATTCGTGTTTTATCGATAATCAACTTAAACATACACTTACTTATTTTATTGGAAGAAAAATAACAAAAAGGTGGCGTTTGAGTATAATCAGGTTTCTGCTCGTCCCAAACGTGCTGCTAAAGTAACATGTTTGCAAAATTTGACTGACATTACACGATCAGAAAGGTCTTATGATTTAGATGTTTCACGAGAGCGTGCGGCCCAACGTGTAGCTAATGAAAATATTAAGCGAGCAACTGTCTGGTTGTATTGCTACAGGTTTTCGTAAACGGTTCTAACGATTTCGTTGAAATTTGAAATATAGGTATACACAGAGACAAAAAATCGATCTAGCTGGGTACCACTTCCTGGATAATTCGTTTTTATCATTTTCCCACATAAGATGGTTGTTAGGGTCTTCTCTCTGGATCTGGAAATTTGGGAGGGGCGAGCTAGTGCTCAGCCAGCACTGAGGCCACATATGACCCATTGTGCATCCTCCCGTATGTAGGGATATCCTCACCTCAGACTGTCACCAGGCCTAGTGATTTAAAATAGGTGATGAGGTTCCCGAGGGGGATCTCCCTGACATCGGCTGGTGTAAGCCAATACTCGCCCAACACGGATCTTCTGATTTCAGAAAAAGCAGAGCAGTCATACATAATGTGTTCTACTGTTTCCTCTTCTTGTTCGCAGCCTCTGCATAGCGGCGATTCTGTTAATTTCATCCTAAAGAGATGTTGTTGCAATTGGCAGTGACCTGTCAAGATTCCCACAGCTGTTCGGAGATTTTGTCTGGTCAATGACTTAATTTTTTTTGCTGTTTCCTCGCCAGGATGAGGTAATAACTCTCTGGCCAGTCTACAGTTCGTAGTTTCATCCCAGCACTGTATAAATTTTTGGTGAGAGTGTTGTTTGATAAGGTCAACGACTGCGGACAATGTTAGCTTGGGGCTAACATATTTGTAGCCCGCAGCCCTCCTTGCTAAATTGTTCGCAATGCGGTTGCCTTTAGAGTTCCCATGTCCTTTCATCCAGCTGAGAGTGACCACGTTAGGGTCTTATTATTAAGGTGTTTTACGAGCAAAGCTCGGTCATCCAGGTATTTAGATTTAAATAAAATAAAATTTTATTTTATTATATATTCATTCACCTATTTACACATTCTCTATGTATACATATATATATCTTTATAAAAATATTTTAGTTAATACATACATACATATAACATTAAACATTCGTCCATATCAACAATTTAATCTCAAAATACATAAACAAACCACGATATACAGACAATAAAGATAAGGCCACAATTATTTCTTACTTATATTCGATTTAAATAAATTAAAATTTTCATCACTCCGTGCGGAAAGCACTGCTTCCTTCAACGTTACAAAATATAAAACTTTTCATTACTCCGTGCGGAAAGCAATGAATGATCGAAACAGAGTTGATAAGTGTTTCCCAATAAAAAATAAATGAGATAGAAAGTGAAATTGATGATGAATTTTCTAATAGTTTAGACAAATTTACGAGCTTTCCTCACGGACTGATGAAAAATAGATACGCAACTCGTGCGGTGCGCAGGTAATCCCATCACATCACTCGTGCTTTTTATCGCGTTCGCCTTCGGCTCACGCGACCAACGCACTCGTGATGGGATCACCTGCTTTCCGTACTCCTTACGTAATGTACTATTACAAATTATAGTCGAGGAAATAAAGCACGAAAATCAGAATTCGTTATTTCTTCTTCTTCTTCTTTTAGTCCTGTTTTAATCCGTCTCTTTTGAAATTCTTTCTGTGATTTCTATTTTGGAAATACAATTTTTACAATCGCAAACTTTCCTGACGCTCTCACAAATCGAATATTCAGTGCTTCATTTCTTTGATTATTATAAATAATTTTTTGCAAATTTGATTCGAATATAATTCAAAAATGATTTCATTTAATTCTTAAACTTCTTTGTTTATTCATATTGGTTAACATTAACGATATATAAGAAGTGAGTAAATCGTCCATTTTATAACCGAGTGCAGTTTCGCAAAGTAATTTTGAACCACGAACCAAATTTCCAATTGTCATATGAAAATATGTGTTTCCAGATGACCAATTCGAGATTCTTGTAAATGGATGTGTTACTAAAATTTCCTACAAACACAAAAAAAGTTAATTTATATCTAAATATGGCGAATTGTCATCGAAAAATGAATTATCATTGAAAATTGACGAATTACCATCGAAAATTGACGAATTGGATCAAAAATTGACGAATTGCCATGAAAATTGACGAATTATTATCGAAAATTGACGAATTGCCATTAAAAAATGACGAATTACCATCGAAAATTGACGAATTGCCATTAAAAAATGACGAATTGTCATTAAAATTTGACAAATTGGCATAAAAATAGTGAATTACAACAAAAATTAATAATTTGTCATCAAAAAATGACGAATTGCCATTGAAAATTGACGAATTACCATAAAAAAATTGACGAATTGTCATTGAAAATTGACGAATTGCCATTAAAAAATGACGAATTGTCATTGAAAATTGACGAATTACCATAAAAAAATGGCGAATTGTCATTGAAAATTGACGAATTACCATAAAAAAATGGCGAATTGTCATTGAAAATTGACGAATTACCATAAAAAAATGGCGAATTGTCATTGAAAATTTACGAATTACCATCGAAAATTGACGAATTGCCATTGAAAATTGACGAATTGCCATTGAAAATTGACGAATTACCATAAAAAAATGGAGAATTGTCATCAAAAAATGACGAATTGTCATTGAAAATTGACGAATTGCCATTAAAAATTGACGAATTGCCATTGAAAATTGACGAATTACCATAAAAAAATGGCGAATTGTCATAAAAAAATGACGAATTGCCATTGAAAATTGACGAATTACCATAAAAAAATGGCGAATTGTCATCAAAAAATGACGAATTGTCATTGAAAATTGACGAATTACCATAAAAAAATTGACGAATTGCCATTGAAAATTGACGAATTGCCATTAAAAAATGACGAATTGTCATTGAAAATTGACGAATTACCATAAAAAAATGGCGAATTGTCATTGAAAATTGACGAATTACCATCGAAAATTGACGAATTGCATTGAAAAGTGACAATTTGCCATTGAAAATTGACGAATTACCATAAAAAATGACGAATTGTCATCAAAAAATGACGAATTGTCATTGAAAATTGACGAATTACCTTAAAAAAATGGCGAATTTCCATTGAAAATTGACGAATTGCCATTAAAAAATGACGAATTGTCATTGAAAATTGACGAATTACCATAAAAAAATTGACGAATTGCCATTAAAAAATGACGAATTGTCATTGAAAATTGACGAATTATTTTAAAAAAATGACGAATTGTCATTGAAAATTGACGAATTACCATAAAAAAATGGCGAATTGTCATCAAAAACTGACGAATTGTCATTGAAAATTGACGAATTACCATAAAAAATGACGAATTGCCATTGAAAATTGACGAATTACCATCGAAAATTGACGATTTGCCATTGAAAATTGACGAATTACCATAAAAAATGGCGAATTGTCATCAAAAAATGACGAATTGTCATTGAAAATTGACGAATTACCATCGAAAATTGACGAATTGCCATTGAAAATTGACGAATTGCCATTGAAAATTGACGAATTACCATAAAAAAATGGCGAATTGCCATTGAAAATTGACGAATTGCCATTAAAAAATGACGAATTGCCATTGAAAATTGACGAATTACCATCGAAAATTGACGATTTGCCATTGAAAATTGACGAATTACCATAAAAAAATGGCGAATTGTCATCAAAAAATTGACGAATTGCCATTGAAAATTGACGAATTACCATAAAAAAATTGACGAATTGCCATTAAAAAATGACGAATTGTCATTGAAAATTGACGAATTACCATAAAAACATGGCGAATTGTCATTGAAAATTTACGAATTGCCATCGAAAATTGACGAATTGCCATTGAAAATTGACGAATTGCCATTGAAAATTGACGAATTACCATAAAAAAATGGCGAATTGTCATCAAAAAATGACGAATTGTCATTGAAAATTGACGAATTACCATAAAAAAATGGCGAATTGCCATTGAAAATTGACGAATTGCCATTAAAAAATGACGAATTGTCATTGAAAATTGACGAATTACCATAAAAAAATTGACGAATTGCCATTAAAAAATGACGAATTGTCATTGAAAATTGACGAATTACCTTAAAAAAATGACGAATTGTCATTGAAAATTGACGAATTACCATAAAAAAATGGCGAATTGTCATCAAAAAATGACGAATTGTCATTGAAAATTGACGAATTACCATAAAAAATGACGAATTGCCATTGAAAATTGACGAATTTCCATCGAAAATTGACGATTTGCCATTGAAAATTGACGAATTACCATAAAAAATGGCGAATTGTCATCAAAAAATGACGAATTGTCATTGAAAATTGACGAATTACCATCGAAAATTGACGAATTGCCATTGAAAATTGACGAATTGCCATTGAAAATTGACGAATTACCATAAAAAAATGGCGAATTGCCATTGAAAATTGACGAATTGCCATTAAAAAATGACGAATTGCCATTGAAAATTGACGAATTACCATCGAAAATTGACGATTTGCCATTAAAAATTGACGAATTACCATAAAAAAATGGCGAATTGTCATCAAAAAATTGACGAATTGCCATTGAAAATTGACGAATTACCATAAAAAAATTGACGAATTGCCATTAAAAAATGACGAATTGTCATTGAAAATTGACGAATTACCATAAAAAAATGGCGAATTGTCATTGAAAATTTACGAATTGCCATCGAAAATTGACGAATTGCCATTGAAAATTGACGAATTGCCATTGAAAATTGACGAATTACCATAAAAAAATGGCGAATTGTCATCAAAAAATGACGAATTGTCATTGAAAATTGACGAATTACCATAAAAAAATGGCGAATTGCCATTGAAAATTGACGAATTGCCATTAAAAAATGACGAATTGTCATTGAAAATTGACGAATTACCATAAAAAAATTGACGAATTGCCATTAAAAAATGACGAATTGTCATTGAAAATTGACGAATTACCTTAAAAAAATGACGAATTGTCATTGAAAATTGACGAATTACCATAAAAAAATGGCGAATTGTCATCAAAAAATGACGAATTGTCATTGAAAATTGACGAATTACCATAAAAAATGACGAATTGCCATTGAAAATTGACGAATTTCCATCGAAAATTGACGATTTGCCATTGAAAATTGACGAATTACCATAAAAAAATGGCGAATTACCATAAAAAATGGCGAATTACCATAAAAAATGGCGAATTGTCATCAAAAAATGACGAATTGCCATTAAAAATTGACGAATTACCATAAAAAAATTGACGAATTGCCATTGAAAATGGACGATTTGCCATTGAAAATTGACGAATTGCCATAAAAAAATTGACGAATTGCCATTAAAAAATGACGAATTGTCATTGAAAATTGACGAATTACCATCTAAAATTGACGAATTGCCATTGAAAATTGACAAATTGCCATTGAAAATTGACAGTAGATTTTAACATTTAACACTAGATTTTGACACTTAACACGAGACTTTGACATTTGACCCGATATTTTAATATTTGACATTAGATTTTGACATTTGACACTAGATTTTGACATTTAACACGATATTTTGACATTAGATTTTAACATTTTAAACGAAATATTGACGTTTGACACTGGATTTTGACATTTAACACGAGACATTGAAATTTGACACAATATTTTAATATTTGACATTAGATTTTGACATTTGTCATGAAATTTTGACATTTGACACTAGATTTTGACATTTAACACGATATTTTGACATTAGATTTTAACATTTTAAACGAAATATTGACGTTTGACATTAGATTTTGACATTTAACACGAGACTTTGACATTTGACACGATATTTTAATATTTGAAACGGAATTTTAAGAATTGACACAAGATTTTGACATTTAACACTAGAATTTTGACATTTGACAGAAAATTTTGACATTTAACACGATATTTTAACAATTGATATTAGATTTTAACATTTGAAACGAAATATTGACATTTGGCACATGATTTTAACACATGACACAATATTTTGACGTTTGACACGAGATTTTGACGTTTGACACGACATTTTGACGTTTGACATTAGATTTTAACATTTGACACTAGATTTTAACATTTTTCTTTTCTTATTATTCAAATTTTTATATCTCTGAATCAAATTTTGAATGAATCTCACCTTAGATTGTGGATGAATCAGACTGACACCATGTTTATTAATAGCAATAAGTAATTGTTCGGGAAAATTTGGATCAGTTGTTTGTTTAACTTCAAAAAATGCCGATCCAAAAGTAGGCCATCGATAAACAATTTTTAAAAATGCAATTTTCGCATCTTCTGGACTCATTCCAGCATCTTGATTGTAAGCAGCCACTATCGATCTTTTCCAATCGTTTGTATTTTGTAATTTTATCAAATCTGTTGCCACCAATTCACGCAGCATTTGTCTAAAATAAAAATAAAAGAAGAATGTGCGTGTAACCTTTACGCGCGATTGAAGTAAAACTTATCATCGAAAAATATTTTTCAAAAAGTCTTTGCAAATACTTACGGTATAGCCTGCAATTCTTGTTTACTATCCCCAAATCGAACTCTATAAACAAGAGCAGCCAATTTGATCGCTTCATCTTTCGAACATTTGTGATATCCGCGAATTAATTTCGGTAATTCTTGATGAAAATGGAAAATTAGATCAGCATTTCTATCTTTACCGGGTACTGTGTTCGTCCAGAGTTTTTTCATGAAAAATACTTGATAGGAAAATTGTGGGGCTGCAGTGCCGTCACGTGATGGTCGAGCTTTACGAATCCAATCGGTTAAATGGCGAACAAAGTCGAAGAAAAAATCGGCTTCTGGGACGGAAATTACCTACAAAATAAAAATTTTAATATTCTAAAAATTTCAAATCAATAAGAAGCTTTTCTGGTAGACTAAATTAATTAATGCGATGAAACAGAAGTGAAAATTTGTAATAACTCGAAAAGTAAGCATTTTTTCGAAAATTTACAAGAATACTTTTTTGTGTAGAATTCAATTTTACACACAATATCAAATTTTCAAAAATTGTATCTATTTTGGTTTTTAAGATATTTGCGATTTTCAAAAATCGATATGTGATGAAGTGAGACAAAATTGAAAATTTGTAATAACTCGAAAAGTAAGCGTTTTTTCGAAAATTTACAAGAATACTTTTTGGTGTAGAATTCAATTTTACACACAATATCAAATTTTCAAAATTGTATCTATTTTGGTTTTCAAGATATTTGCGATTTTCAAAAATCGATATGTGATGAAGTGAGACAAAATTGAAAATTTCTAATAACTCGAAAAGTAAGCGTTTTTCCGAAAATTTACAAGAATACTTTTTTGTTCAGAATTTAATTTTACATAAAATATCAAATTTTCAAAATTCTATCTTTATTGGTTTACGAGATATTTACGATTTTCAAAAACTCGTAAGAAGCTTCTCCGCCAGCAAAAATTGGTGTGCTGAGACAAATACGAAAAAGTGTAATAACTCGAAAACTAAGAGGTTTTTCGAAAATTTGCAAGAATACTCTTTTGTTCAGAATTCAATTTTACATACAATATCAAATTTTCAAAATCGTATTTATTTTGGTTTTTAAGATATTTGCGATTTTCAAAAATCGATATGTGATGAAGTGAGACAAAATTGAAAATTTGTAATAACTCGAAAAGTAAGCATTTTTTCGAAAATTTACAAGAATACTTTTTTGTTCAGAATTTAATTTTACATAAAATATCAAATTTTCAAAGTTCTATCTTTATTGGTTTACGAGATATTTACGATTTTCAAAAACTCGTAAGAAGCTTCTCCGCCAGCACAAATTGGTGTGCGGAGTCAAATACGAAAAAGTGTAATAACTCGAAAACTAAGAGTTTTTTCGAAAATTTGCAAGAATACTCTTTTGTTCAGAATTCAATTTTACACACAATATCAAATTTTCAAAATCGTACCTTTTTTGGTTTTAAAGATATTTCCGATTTTCAAAAATCGATAAATTGCTTGTATGTGATGAAGTGAGAAAAAATTGAAAATTTGTAATAACTCGAAAACTAAGCGTTTTTTCGAAAATTTACAAGAATACTTTTTTGTGTAGAACTCAATTTTACACACAATATCAAATTTTCAAAATTGTATCTATTTTGTATTTTAAGATATTTACGATTTTCAAAAATCGATAAGAAGCTTCTCCGCTAAAAATTGTGTAAATTGTATTGTACATCATTCTAGTTTTTGACAAATATCTTAAAAACTATAAAAGTTACAGCAAATCTAAATGGACCATTAGAAAGATAATAAAATTTTATGTTACTTTTGTAAAACTTACTTTATCAGCAATTTTAACAAACAAACTAAATCCTTCACTCGATCGCAAATTCAATCTCGAACTAATATTTTGACAAAAATCTTTCGCTCGAGTACTCGAATCGACTTCAAAAGCCTCATCAGAATCATCGGGAAAATAGACTTTATGGAAAATTTGTGTAGTTTTGTGTTGAATCGCTTCCACTTCCACCTGATGCGGCGGATATTTACGTTGACCATTCCGTAGAGTGCGCTGTAGACGGTGTAATGAGTCCTGTGAGATAGGATGACGACGAGTACGCAAAAATAGTGTCAATTCTTTTAAAAGATTTTGAGAACAACTGAATAAACCGGTTGCGAGCCACATCAATTCCCAACCACGTTCTTCTGATAATCTAAAAAAAGAAAAAAAAAGAGTGTGCGTGTAACCTTTACGCGCGATTGAAGTAAAAATTTAAAAATGTCAAAATCTAGTCTCAAATGTCAAAATTCTAGTGTTAAATGTCAAAATTCTAGTGTTAAATGTCAAAATCTTGTGTCAAATATCAAAATCTAGTGTCAAATGTAAAAATTCCATTTCAAATGTCAAAATGTATTGTCAAATATTAAAATATCGTGTCAAACGTCAAAATCTTGTGTTCATGTGTTAAAATCATGTGTCAAATGTCAAAATCAAATACGTCAAATATGTCAAGTGTCTCATACGTCAAATGTCAAAGATGTATCTAATGTCAGATTTGTCTATGAAGAAACTGGCTTTTTAATGGAAAAAACAACTTTATCTTGGATAAAACTCACCTATTCCGATTATCCGTCAATTGTTTCATAATTTGACAATAAATCTCATCCCTTAATATTTCATGCTTCAATGGTCCATCGAAAATATGATCAGTATATTCATTACCCAATCGTGGTCTTTTCGATGGTAAATCCCCCATATACTTCAAGATGGCGCTAAATGCAAAACATGCTTCTTCTGATAATTCTTCCTTGGCATTCAATTTTTTTAATAAAGGTTGTTTGATTGGTTCACGTGAATGATGCCATGCTTCATCGGAAATGGTGTGACCGCGTGAACCAATAAGAGCTTTGGAAATAGTGCGTTTTAGTGGTGGACGGAAATGATCGAGAGCATATTCGGCGAGAGTGTGTGGTTGATTGTGAGTGTCGCTACCAGGGGTCGTTCCGTAAGGGGGTTGATTGGGGTGTGACAAGCGGCGACTGTGTTCTGTCCCTAAAAATAGTAAAGTATTAAAATTTTGAAAAAGCTTCAAGTCTAGCTTCCAAGTCTACACGAGTCAGAAATTCGCAGAATAGACAGATCCGGAATTTTGGATTTTTCAGAAAATTTCCTTTCTTTTCATAGGTTATAACTTTATGTACGTTAATAAATAAAAAAGTTACAAGGGAATTACAAATTTTAACAAAAATTTTGTAATTCCCCCGTATATTGAAAATTATAAAAGATATGAAAAAACAAATTGGAATTTTGGATTTCTGAGAAAATTTCCTTTCTTTTGATAGGTTATAACTTTATGTACGTTAATAAATAAAAAAGTTACGAGGGAATTGCAAATTTTAACAAAAATTTTGTAATTCCCCTGTATCTTGAAAACTATAAAAGATATGAAAAAACTAATTGAAATTTTGGATTTTCGAGAAAATTTCCTTTCTTTTGATAGGTTATAACGTTTTGTAGGTAAATAAATAAAAAAGTTACGAGGGAATTACAAATTTTAACAAAAAATTTGTAATTCCCCTGTATATTGAAAACTATAAAAGATATGGAAAAACTAATTGAAATTTTGGATTTTCGAGAAAATTTCCTTTCTTTTGATAGGTTATAACGTTTTGTACATAAATAAAAAAGTTACGAGGGAATTACAAATTTTAACAAAAAATTTGTAATTCCCCTGTATATTGAAAACTATAAAAGATATGAAAAAACTAATTGGAATTTTGGATTTCTGAGAAGATTTCCTTTCTTTTGATAGGTTATAACTTTATGTACGTTAATAAAAAAGAAAGTTACGAGGGAATTACAAATTTTAACAAAAATTTTGTAATTCCCCCGTATATTGAAAACTATAAAAGATATGAAAAAACTAATTGAAATTTTGGATTTTTAAGAAAATTTCCTTTCTTTTGATAGGTTATAACTTTATGTACGTTAATAAATAAAAAAGTTACGAGGGAATTGCAAATTTTAACAAAAATTTTGTAATTCCCCTGTATCTTGAAAACTATAAAAGATATGAAAAAACTAATTGAAATTTTGGATTTTCGAGAAAATTTCCTTTCTTTTGATAGGTTATAACGTTTTGTAGGTAAATAAATAAAAAAGTTACGAGGGAATTACAAATTTTAACAAAAAATTTGTAATTCCCCTGTATATTGAAAACTATAAAAGATATGGAAAAACTAATTGAAATTTTGGATTTTCGAGAAAATTTCCTTTCTTTTGATAGGTTATAACGTTTTGTACGTAAATAAATAAAAAAGTTACGAGGGAATTACAAATTTTAACAAAAAATTTGTAATTCCCCTGTATATTGAAAACTATAAAAGATATGAAAAAACTAATTGGAATTTTGGATTTCTGAGAAGATTTCCTTTCTTTTGATAGGTTATAACTTTATGTACGTTAATAAAAAAGAAAGTTACGAGGGAATTACAAATTTTAACAAAAATTTTGTAATTCCCCCGTATATTGAAAACTATAAAAGATATGAAAAAACTAATTGAAATTTTGGATTTTTAAGAAAATTTCCTTTCTTTTGATAGGTTATAACTTTATGTACGTTAATAAATAAAAAAGTTACGAGGGAATTGCAAATTTTAACAAAAATTTTGTAATTCCCCTGTATCTTGAAAACTATAAAAGATATGAAAAAACTAATTGAAATTTTGGATTTTCGAGAAAATTTCCTTTCTTTTGATAGGTTATAACGTTTTGTAGGTAAATAAATAAAAAAGTTACGAGGGAATTACAAATTTTAACAAAAAATTTGTAATTCCCCTGTATATTGAAAACTATAAAAGATATGGAAAAACTAATTGAAATTTTGGATTTTCGAGAAAATTTCCTTTCTTTTGATAGGTTATAACGTTTTGTACGTAAATAAATAAAAAAGTTACGAGGGAATTACAAATTTTAACAAAAAATTTGTAATTCCCCTGTATATTGAAAACTATAAAAGATATGAAAAAACTAATTGGAATTTTGGATTTCTGAGAAGATTTCCTTTCTTTTGATAGGTTATAACTTTATGTACGTTAATAAAAAAGAAAGTTACGAGGGAATTACAAATTTTAACAAAAATTTTGTAATTCCCCCGTATATTGAAAACTATAAAAGATATGAAAAAACTAATTGAAATTTTGGATTTTTGAGAAAATTTCCTTTCTTTTGATAGGTTATATCTTTATGTACGTTAATAAAAAAGAAAGTTACGAGGGAATTACAAATTTTAACAAAATTTTTGTAATTCCCCCGTATATTGAAAACTATAAAAGATATGAAAAAACTAATTGGAATTTTGGATTTTTGAGAAAATTTTCTATCTTTTAATAGGTTATAACTTTTTGTATGTTAATAAATATAAAAGTTACGAGGGAATTACAAATTTTAACAAAAATTTTGAAATCCCCCGTATATTGAAAACCATAAAAGATATAAAAAAAATAATTGAAATTTTGTATTTTTGAGAAAATTTCATATCGTTTGATAGGTTATAACTTTTTGTACGTTGCCTACTAGAGATAGTAGCACCGTAACGCGTTACGTTACAAATCAGTTTACCCTTCCATAAGAAGTTAGGTATCACTTCAAAAACTAAAAAAAAGACAAAAATCCGGTTTTCACAGTTTAAATACAAAATTTCTATTTAATTTCGATTTAAAATCAATCAAAAATTGTCATTTTTTTTCATACTTACAATAATCACCAATCCAATACATTTTTCCAAATATAAACTAAATAAAAACGTAACATATCACAGATAAAAAGAAAATTTAACTAATTTATTATAAACTAAATTCCATATAGACTTTTGATATTTAAAATAAACAAAATCCATTCACTTTCACTTATTTCGAATTCCAAATCGAACAAATCAAGAGAGCGCTTTTAGCATTTATTTCTACCGGCGATTAGAATTTGTTTGACCTCAAAACGATGACCTTCACATTTTATAACTGCACCTCTTTGAAATGAAGAAAATTATTCTATTAGATATTGATAAAAAAGTATTACTATTAGTCAAAAATGCAATTTTTTTTTAAAAATATACGACGATAGTAGAAGTATTTGCAGATTTCAAAATTTATTGTAAAAAACTGTAATCTAGTTACCGACAGTTACAGATTTGCTTATTTGTGATGAAAATTTTGGTTTTTTGATAAAAATATTATCAAATTTTGATAATAAAGTATCAAAATTAATCAAAAATGCAATTTTTTTTAAAAAATATACGAGGATGGTCGAAATATTTGCAGATTTCAAAATTTATTATAAAAAATTATAATCTAGTTACCGACACTTACAGATTTGCTTATTTTTGATAAAAATTTTGTTTTTTTGTTAAAAATATTATCAAATTTTAATAAAAAAGTATCAAAATTAGTCAAAAATGCAATTTTTTTTTGAAAAATATACGAGGATGCTCGAAATATTTGCAGATTTTAAAATTTATTATAAAAAATTAAAATCTAGTTACCGACAGTTACAGATTTGCTTATTTTTGATAAAAATTTTGTTTTTTTGTTAAAAATATTATCAAATTTTGATAAAAATGTATCAAAATTAATCAAAAATGCAATTTTTTTTGAAAAATATACGGGGATGCTCGAAATATTTGCAGATTTCAAAATTTATTATAAAAAATTAAAATCTAGTTACCGACAGTTACAGATTTGCTTATTTTTGATAAAAATTTTGTTTTTTTGTTAAAAATATTATCAAATTTTGATAAAAATGTATCAAAATTAATCAAAAATGCAATTTTTTTTGAAAAATATACGAGGATGCTCGAAATATTTGCAGATTTCAAAATTTATTATAAAAAAATTATAATCTAGTTACCGACAGTTACAGATTTGCTTATTTTTGATGAAAATTTTGGTTTTTTGTTAAAAATATTATCAAATTTTGATAAGAAAGTATCAAAATTAATCAAAAACGCATTTTTTTTGCAAAATATACCAGGATGCTCGAAATATTTGCAATTTCAAAATTTATTATAAAAAATTATTATCTAGTTACCGACAGTTACAGATTTGCTTATTTTTGATGAAAATTTTGGTTTTTTTGTTAAAATATTATCAAATTTTGATAAAAAAGTATCAAAATTAGTCAAAAATGCAATTTTTTTTGAAAAATATACGAGGATTCTCGAAATATTTGCAGATTTCAAAATTTATTATAAAAAATTATAATCTAGTTACCGACACTTACAGATTTGCTTATTTTTGATAAAAATTTTGTTTTTTTGTTAAAAATATTATCAAATTTTAATAAAAAAGTATCAAAATTAGTCAAAAATGCAATTTTTTTTTGAAAAATATACGAGGATGCTCGAAATATTTGCAGATTTTAAAATTTATTATAAAAAATTAAAATCTAGTTACCGACAGTTACAGATTTGCTTATTTTTGATAAAAATTTTGTTTTTTTGTTAAAAATATTATCAAATTTTGATAAAAATGTATCAAAATTAATCAAAAATGCAATTTTTTTTGAAAAATATACGGGGATGCTCGAAATATTTGCAGATTTCAAAATTTATTATAAAAAATTAAAATCTAGTTACCGACAGTTACAGATTTGCTTATTTTTGATAAAAATTTTGTTTTTTTGTTAAAAATATTATCAAATTTTGATAAAAATGTATCAAAATTAATCAAAAATGCAATTTTTTTTGAAAAATATACGGGGATGCTCGAAATATTTGCAGATTTCAAAATTTATTATAAAAAATTAAAATCTAGTTACCGACAGTTACAGATTTGCTTATTTTTGATAAAAATTTTGTTTTTTTGTTAAAAATATTATCAAATTTTGATAAAAATGTATCAAAATTAATCAAAAATGCAATTTTTTTTGAAAAATATACGAGGATGCTCGAAATATTTGCAGATTTCAAAATTTATTATAAAAAAATTATAATCTAGTTACCGACAGTTACAGATTTGCTTATTTTTAATAAAAATTTTGTTTTTTTGGTAAAAATATTATCAAATTTTAATAAAAAAGTATTAAAATTAATCAAAAATATATTTTTTTTGAAAAATATACGAGGATGCTCGAAATATTTGCAGATTTCAAAATTTATTATAAAAAATTATAATCTAGTTACCGACAGTTACAGATTTGCTTATTTTTGATAAAAATTTTGGTTTTTTGGTAAAAATATTATCAAATTTTGATAAAAAAGTATTAAAATTAATCAAAAATTCAATTTTTTTATTAAAATATACGAGGATGTTCAAAATATTTGCAGATTTCAAAATTTATTAAAAAAAATTATAATCTAGTTACCGACAATTACAGATTTGCTTATTTTTGATAAAAATTTTGGTTTTTTGGTAAAAATATTATCAAATTTTGATAAAAAAGTATCAAAATTAGTCAAAAATGCAATTTTTTTTTTAAAATATACGAGGGTGCTCGAAATATTTGCAGATTTCAAAATTTATTATAAAAAACTGTAATCTAGTTACCGACAGTTACAGATTTGCTTATTTTTGATAAAAATTTTGGTTTTTTGGTAAAAATATTATCAAATTTTGATAAAAAAGTATTAAAATTAATCAAAAATGCAATTTTTTTTAAAAAATATACGAGGATGCTCGAAATATTTGCAGATTTCAAAATTTATTATAAAAAATTATAATCTAGTTACCGACAGTTACAGATTTGCTTATTTTTGATGAAAATTTTGGTTTTTTGGTAAAAATATTATCAAATTTTGATAAAAAAGTATAAAAATTAGTCAAAAATGCAATTTTTTTTGAAAAATATACGAGGATGCTCGAAATATTTGCAGATTTCAAAATTTATTATAAAAAATTATAATCTAGTTACCGACAGTTACAGATTTGCTTATTTTTGATGAAAATTTTGGTTTTTTGGTAAAAATATTATCAAATTTTGATAAAAAAGTATAAAAATTAGTCAAAAATGCAATTTTTTTTGAAAAATATACGAGGATGCTCGAAATATTTGCAGATTTCAAAATTTATTATAAAAAATTATAATCTAGTTACCGACAGTTACAGATTTGCTTATTTTTGATGAAAATTTTGGTTTTTTGGTAAAAATATTATCAAATTTTGATAAAAAAGTATAAAAATTAGTCAAAAATGCAATTTTTTTTGAAAAATATACGAGGATGCTCGAAATATTTGCAGATTTCAAAATTTATTATAAAAAATTATAATCTAGTTACCGACAGTTACAGATTTGCTTATTTTTGATGAAAATTTTGGTTTTTTGGTAAAAATATTATCAAATTTTAATAAAAAAGTATTAAAATTAATCAAAAATATAATTTTTTTTGAAAATTATACGAGGATGCTCGAAATATTTGCAGATTTCAAAATTTATTATAAAAAATTATAATCTAGTTACCGACAGTTACAGATTTGCTTATTTTTGATAAAAATTTTGGTTTTTTGGTAAAAATATTATCAAATTTTGATAAAAAAGTATTTAAATTAACCAAAAATACAATTTTTTTTGAAAAATATACGAGGATGCTCGAAATATTTGCAGATTTCAAAATTTATTATAAAAAATTATAATCTAGTTACCGACAGTTACAGATTTGCTTATTTTTGATGAAAATTTTGGTTTTTTGGTAAAAATATTATTAAATTTTGATAAAAAAGTATAAAAATTAATCAAAAATGCAATTTTTTTTGAAAAATATACAAGGATGCTCGAAATATTTGCAGATTTCAAAATTTATTATAAAAAAATTATAATCTAGTTACCGACAGTTACAGATTTGCTTATTTTTGATAAAAATTTTGTTTTTTTGGTAAAAATATTATCAAATTTTAATAAAAAAGTATTAAAATTAATCAAAAATATAATTTTTTTTGAAAATTATACGAGGATGCTCGAAATATTTGCAGATTTCAAAATTTATTATAAAAAATTATAATCTAGTTACCGACAGTTACAGATTTGCTTATTTTTGATAAAAATTTTGGTTTTTTGGTAAAAATATTATCAAATTTTGATAAAAAAGTATTTAAATTAACCAAAAATACAATTTTTTTTGAAAAATATACGAGGATGCTCGAAATATTTGCAGATTTCAAAATTTATTATAAAAAATTATAATCTACGAGTAGTTACCGACAGTTACAGATTTGCTTATTTTTGATAAAAATTTTGGTTTTTTGGTAAAAATATTATCAAATTTAGATAAAAAAGTATCAAAATTAATCAAAAATGCAATTTTTTTTGAAAAATATACGAGGATGCTCGAAATATTTGCAAATTTTAAAATATATTATAAAAAATTATAATCTAGTTACCGACACTTACAGATTTGCTTATTTTTGATAAAAATTTTGGTTTTTTGATAAAAATATTATCAAATTTTGATAAAAAAGTATTAAAATTAATCAAAAATGCAATTTTTTTTGAAAAATATACGAGGATGCTCGAAATATTTGCAGATTTCAAAATTTATTATAAAAAATTATAATCTAGTTACCGACAGTTACAGATTTGCTAATTTTTGATAAAAATTTTGGTTGTTTTGTAAAAATATTATCAAATTTTAATAAAAAAGTATTAAAATTAATCAAAAATGCAATTTTTTTTGAAAAATATACGAGGATTCTCGAAATATTTGCAGATTTCAAAATTTATTATAAAAAATTATAATCTAGTTACCGACAGTTACAGATTTGCTTATTTTTGATAAAAATTTTGGTTTTTTGGTACAAATATTATCAAATTTTGATAAAAAAGTATTAAAATTAGTCAAAAATGCAATTTTTTTTAAAAAATATACGAGGATGCTCGAAATATTTGCAGATTTCAAAATTTATTGTAAAAAATTATAATCTAGTTACCGACAATTACAGATTTAAAAAAATTCAAATTATATTCGATACTCGATGATATTTTTTATAATAATCATAATTTACTCACCTTCTACTGAAAATAATTGCAAAATCTCTTTTGGTGGTTTTGACATAGCTGGTAGTACATACACAGTTTCTGCTGGAAAATCACCTTTTTCTTGTGTACGTTCACATCGGCCTACACACCATCCAGAATTTAATACCGTTTCACCAGTGCTGCCCTCTTCTAGTATTATTAAGTCACCCTTAGAAAATGTTAAAAAACTTGAACCTTCACCAGGAGCTCGGTAATCTTGTAAAGCAATCACGAACTTTGATCGCTTTTTTAAACCTAAAATTTAACGAAGATTTATCAATTAGGCACTCAAAGAAATTGTATATTTATTAAAAAGTGAAAATGAGATAGATGATGGTCAATAGTGTATACTGTTGTGTTCTTCTAGCACGATTTTTCCAAATTTCCACAATTTTTCCCATTTATCACGATTTTCAGTTATTTTCTTTCGATTTCCCAGAATTTTTCTCGATTTCCCAGAATTTTTCTCGATTTTCCACAAAATTTCTCGATTTCCCAGGATTTTTAGGATTCTTCTCGATTTTCCATGATTTAGATTTTAATATCTCATTTATTACATAACGCCTCAACTTGTTTTATGTGTAGAACTGATAGAAAATTTAATTAGCTTTCCAATGATGTATTTAGATTTACTTTATCTTTTATAGTTTTTAAAATATTGAAAAAAAACTAAAACGATACATCAAAATGTGTAAATTCACAGTATTTAAATATTTGAATATTCCCACCGTTTCCATAGCAACGCAAATTTGATCTAATTTCTTATTGGCTGAAAGTAGTCGGCCATTATTAAAATTCCAAGAAATTAGGGGATGGGCCTAATTTGACATTGAATTGACAGCTCGCAATACAAACAAACGTCAGATAGTTGTTTACCAGTTTTAAGCATATAAATATTGTATTATTTAAATAAATAAAGTGTTTCTAACAGTGAGTGTAGTGTTTTTATGTATAAAATATTGTTTTTAATGGATAATATGATTAAAAAGAGTACCACACGTAAGTAGTTGTTTATTTTAAATGTGTTAATACATTCCTAACCTCAAAATCTTTGCTAGTAATACAGTTTAAAAGTTTTGTGTCCTTTTAACACTAAATATGTAGAACTTATAGAATATTTCATCATCTTTTCAATGGTGTATTTAGATTTAATATTTTTCTTAATTTCCAATATACGAGGGAATTACCAAATCTATCAAATAAACGTTGCTAGAATTCAATTTTGATACAAAATCTTACCTTCTAGAAAATAAACAACCAAATCTCGAATATCTTCAGCATTCGGACTTTGAAATGTAAACTCTTCTCCTCGAATTGTTGTTAATGCAAATGTTTGTGTGAAAACTTTGGTAGTTTTTTGACTGGAAACGGCAGTAATTTCGGGAAAAGACAATTCGAGTAAAACTTGTTCTTGATCATCAACAACATACACTCCAGTCCAATTAACCGCAATAATTACATCGTTTTTCGGTAAATTTGGTCCGGAATTTCGGTATGCTTCGTAGAAACGGGAAAAAAGTAAAGGCCATTTGAATTTTGCGTAACTTACTACGTCTTCTTTTACTCGTAATGATGCCACCTAAAAAATTAAAAATACACAAAATTTTCAAAGTTCCATAACTTTTTTATTTGTAAACGTACAAAAAGTTATTACCTATCAAAAGATAGGAAATTTTCTCAAAAATTTAGAAATGTTACTATTTTTTTTATAACTCTGCTAGTTTTTGATATACGAGGGAATTACAAATTTTAACAAACATTTTGTAATTCCCCGGTATATTGAAAACTATAAAAGATATGAAAAAACTAATTGAAATTTTGGATTTTTGAGAAAATTTCCTTTCTTTTGATAGGTTATAACGTTTTGTACGTTAATAAATAAAAAAGTTACGAGGGAATTACAAATTTTAACAAAAATTTTGTCATACCCTCGTATATTGAAAATTATAAAAGATATGAAAAAACTAATTGAAATTTTGGATTTTTGAGAAAATTTCCTTTCTTTTGATAGGTTATAACGTTTTGTACGTTAATAAATAAAAAAGTTACAAGGGAATTACAAATTTTAACAAAAATTTTGTCATACCCCCGTATATTGAAAATTATAAAAGATATGAAAAAACTAATTAGAATATTGGATTTTTGAGAAAATTTCCTTTCTTCTGATAGGTTATAACGTTTTGTACGTTAGTAAATAAAAAAGTTACGAGGGAATTACAAATTTTAACAAAAATTTTGTAATTCCCCCGTATATTGAAAAGTATAAAAGATATGATAAAACTAATTAGAATTTTGGATTTTTGAGAAAATTTGCTTTCTTCTGATAGGTTATAACGTTTTGTACGTTAATAAATAAAAAAGTTACGAGTGAATTACAAATTTTAACAAAAATTTTGTAATTCCCCCGTATATTGAAAATTATAAAACATATGAAAATACTAATTGGAATTTTGGATTTTTGAGAAAATTTCCTTTCTTTTGATAGGTTATAACGTTTTGTACGTTAATAAATAAAAAAGTTACAAGGAAATTACAAATTTTAACAAAATTTTTGTAATTCCCCCGTATATTGAAAACTATCAAAGATATGAAAAAACTAATTGGAATTTTGGATTTTTGAGAAAATTTTCTTTCTTCTGATAGGTTATAACGTTTTGTACGTTAATAAATAAAAAAGTTACAAGGGAATTACAAATTTTAACAAAAAATTTGTAATTCCCCTGTATATTGAAAACTATAAAAGATATGAAAAAACTAATTAGAATTTTGGATTTTTGAGAAAATTTCCTTTCTTTTGATAGGTTATAACGTTTTGTACGTTAATAAATAAAAAAGTTACGAGGGAATTACAAATTTTAACAAAAATTTTGTAATTCCCCCGTATATTGAAAATTATAAAAGATATGAAAAAACTAATTAAAATCTTGGATTTTTGAGAAAATTTCCTTTCTTTTGATAGGTTATAACGTTTTGTACGTTAATAAATAAAAAAGTTACAAGGGAATTACAAATTTTAACAAAAATTTTGTCATACCCCCGTATATTGAAAATTATAAAAGATATGAAAAAACTAATTGGAATTTTGGATTTTTGAGAAAATTTCCTTTCTTTTGATAGGTTATAACTTTATGTACGTTAATAAATAAACAAGTTACGAGGGAATTACAAATTTTAACAAAAATTTTGTAATTCCCCCGTATATTGAAAACTATAAAAGATATGAAAAAACTAATTGGAATTTTGGATTTTTGAGAAAATTTCCTTTCTTTTGATAGGTTATAACGTTTTGTACATTAATAAATAAAAAAGTTACAAGGGAATTACAAATTTTAACAAAAATTTTGTCATACCCCCGTATATTGAAAATTATAAAAGATATGAAAAAACTAATTGGAATTTTGGATTTTTGAGAAAATTTCCTTTCTTTTGATAGGTTATAACTTTATGTACGTTAATAAATAAACAAGTTACGAGGGAATTACAAATTTTAACAAAAATTTTGTAATTCCCCCGTATATTGAAAACTATAAAAGATATGAAAAAACTAATTGGAATTTTGGATTTTTGAGAAAATTTCCTTTCTTTTGATAGGTTATAACGTTTTGTACGTTAATAAATAAAAAAGTTACAAGGGAATTACAAATTTTAACAAAAATTTTGTCATACCCCCGTATATTGAAAATTATAAAAGATATGAAAAAACTAATTGGAATTTTGGATTTTTGAGAAAATTTCCTTTCTTTTGATAGGTTATAACTTTATGTACGTTAATAAATAAACAAGTTACGAGGGAATTACAAATTTTAACAAAAATTTTGTAATTCCCCCGTATATTGAAAATTATAAAAGATATGAAAAAACTAATTGGAATTTATGATATTTGAGAAAATTTCCTTTCTTTTGATAGGTTATAACGTTTTGTACGTTAATAAATAAAAAAGTTACGAGGGAATTACAAATTTTAACAAAAATTTTGTAATTCCCCCGTATATTGAAAATTATAAAAGATATGAAAAAACTAATTGCAATTTTGGATTTTTGACAAAATTTCCTTTCTTTTGATAGGTTACAACTTTATGTACGTTAATAAATAAAAAAGTTACGAGGGAATTACAAATTTTAATAAAATTTTTGTAATTCCCCTGTATATTGAAAATTATAAAAGATATGAAAAAACTAATTAGAATTTGGGATTTTTGAGAAAATTTCCTTTCTTTTGATAGGTTATTACGTTTTCTACGTTAATAAATAAAAAAGTTACGAGGGAATTACAAATTTTAACAAAAATTTTGTAATTCCCCCGTATATTGAAAATTATAAAAGATATGAAAAAACTAATTGGAATTTTGGATTTTTGAGAAAATTTCCTTTCTTTTGATAGGTTATAACGTTTTGTACGTTAATAAAAAAAAAGTTACAAGGGAATTACAAATTTTAACAAAAATTTTGTAATTCCCCCGTATATTGAAAACTATAAAAGATATGAAAAAACTAATTGGAATTTTGGATTTTTGAGAAAATTTCCTTTCTTTTGATAGGTTATAACGTTTTGTAAGTTAATAAATAAAAAAGTTACGAGGGAATTACAAATTTTAACAAAAATTTTGTAATTCCCCCGTATATTGAAAATAATAAAAGATATGAAAAAACAAATTGAAATTTTGGATTTTCGAGAAAATTTCCTTTCTTTTGATAGGTTATAACGTTTTGTACGTTAATAAACAAAAAAGTTACGAGGGAATTACAAATTTTAACAAAAATTTAGTATATTGAAAACTATAAAAGATATGATAAAACTAATTGGAATTTTAGATTTTCGGTTATTAAGAAATTAAATTTTTACCTTTTCTTTAACGTAATAGCTTTTTTTATATGCTTGAACAACCAATGCAGCCCATCGATCAACAGCCTTTTCAACACCTGTTAAACAATAATCTGGAATATAACCAGGAAGTAATGTTAATAATCGTTCAACATTTAAATCAGAATTGAATTCGATGAAGTATTGTTGAGCAGCAATCATTGCTAAATCTTCTTCTTTATCGCAACGATACTCTCCAAATTTTACACCGCGAACCTGTATATATGAAAAACCATTAAATTTTAAAAATTTAAATATTTAGTATTATAAAAAATCTTACCACTTGTTGATAGATTAAATTCGTAGCAACTTGATCTTCAGTCGGTTCGTGCCATGGAGCAAATATTTCTTTTCGGAAAAACAACCTCCACGGTGCATTTCTTTCTTGCGCTCCTTGTTCTTTTGCATATTGTTCACACTAAAACAATCAAAATTTTGTTAATAGTATAACAAAACTATTCGAAAAGTACAAAATTTGATAACTCTTATTTGTAAACTGACAAAAACTTATAACCTATCAAAATAAATTAATTTCAAGTACAATTGCTATCGCAAACATCAGTTTTTGAAGTAAAACTTCTTTAGGCGCGACTAGGGGTAACTAAGATTTATTTTCTGACGTAGAAGTTACACGCACACACTTTTTTTATATCTTTTGTAGTTTTCGATATATGAGGGAATTGTATATATACGAGTGAATTAGAATTTTTTTTAAATTTGTAATTGAACTAACCTGCGAAATGGCATCCATAACATGATCTCCTCCACTTCCAAGTGATGAAACTTTATCGAATAAAGCGATATAGAGCGAGAATCCAAATTGATCTTTCAATGTGATTTTATCGGAAAGTTGATTACACAATTCACGCGCTGTTGTAGCAGAATCGGCTAATAAAGTTTTTGTATTTCCATCCATAAAAGTAATCGGTAACATAATTGGTTTTTTTGATTTTGTTGCTTGTAATTCGAGCCAAGATGGTGGTTGATTTCGAGTACCATTATTAAAAGTGCGTTTGAGACGGTCTTCACAATAAGGTGCATATCCTGGTGGACCTAGAATTATATTAAAATAAATAAATTTATCGAAAAGAAATTTAATCTTACCTTCTCTAATAAAAGCGCGTAGATAACTTACGAATCTCTCTGATGGAGCAAAACAACCCACACAAAGAGATAAAAGAATCCAACCACGAGCATGTGAAGATTTTGATGGATTGTTTGTTAATTGTTTACAAATTTGACAATAGATTTCATCTCTGTAAAATAAAAATAAATATATTTAACAATCTAATATCGATTATCGATAACTAACCTCAATTCCGCTCTCAAAATCCCATGACCAATAATGAAATGTAACTTTTCTAAATTACTCGTAGGTCTAGTTTCTAACCACGATTGATAACTATCAGCAGTATATTCCTCTTCTTGTAATTTCCTCCTCACATCCTCACCCAGTTTATTTTTCCGTTTCAATGTTAATGAAACTAGTTTTGTACGAATTGATCGTGGTTTTTGTCGAGGTAGAGCTATTGAATCTGGTTCTAATCCCAACAATTGTGCTTCCTGAAACTCTCGACTTCGAATAAAGTTACGACCGAGTGTAGCTGTCACTTTTGACATTACAGATACAGTGTCACGGCCTGTTGTATGAAAACGAGGTTCGGGTAAATCACCGGTGAATCGTAGAATTGTTATCCAAAGAGCTTGAGCAGCCTAGAACATATAAAAAAGTAGTTTACTAATAATTCCAGAAGATTTGCAATAATTAAACCCCAAATGAAGCCTTAGCAAAAGAAGACAATGGATAATGTCAAGATTTTCAATTGTTGCTAAAGTTCTTACAAATTTCCATATATCCAGCAAAAAACTAGATAAAGTTTCTCGTTAGTGTGAGTTCTAATATGATCTTTTAAGTTTCTGTAATGTTTAAAACATTTCCAACATATTTTGCATTTAAAAGGTTTCTCGTCATTGTGAGTTCGAATATGACTATTTAAATTACTAAGAAGATTTGCAATAATTAAACCACAAATGAAGCCTTAGCAAAAGAAGAGAATGGATAATGTCAAGATTTTCAATTGTTGCTAAAGTTCTTACAAATTTCCATATATCCAGCAAAAAACTAGATAAGGTTTCTCGTTAGTGTGAGTTCTAATATGATCTTTTAAGTTACTGTAATGTTTAAAACATTTCCAACATATTTTGCATTTAAAAGGTTTCTCGTCATTGTGAGTTCGAATATGACTATTTAAATTACTAAGAAGATTTGCAATAATTAAACCACAAATGAAGCCTTAGCAAAAGAAGACAATGGATAATGTCAAGATTTTCAATTGTTGCTAAAGTTCTTACAAATTTCCATATATCCAGCAAAAAACTAGATAAAGTTTCTCGTTAGTGTGAGTTCTAATATGATCTTTTAAGTTTCTGTAATGTTTAAAACATTTCCAACATATTTTGCATTTAAAAGGTTTCTCGTCATTGTGAGTTCGAATATGACTATTTAAATTACTAAGAAGATTTGCAATAATTAAACCACAAATGAAGCCTTAGCAAAAGAAGAGAATGAATAATGTCAAGATTTTCAATTGTTGCTAAAGTTCTTACAAATTTCCATATATCCAGCAAAAAACTAGATAAGGTTTCTCGTTAGTGTGAGTTCTAATATGATCTTTTAAGTTACTGTAATGTTTAAAACATTTCCAACATATTTTGCATTTAAAAGGTTTCTCGTCATTGTGAGTTCGAATATGACTATTTCAATTACTAAGAAGATTTGCAATAATTAAACCACAAATGAAGCCTTAGCAAAAGAAGAGAATGGATAATGTCAAGATTTTCAATTGTTGCTAAAGTTCTTACAAATTTCCATATATCCAGCAAAAAAACTAGATAAGGTTTCTCGTTAGTGTGAGTTCTAATATGATCTTTTAAGTTACTGTAATGTTTAAAACATTTCCAACATATTTTGCATTTAAAAGGTTTCTCGTCATTGTGAGTTCGAATATGACTATTTCAATTACTAAGAAGATTTGCAATAATTAAACCACAAATGAAGCCTTAGCAAAAGAAGAGAATGGATAATGTCAAGATTTTCAATTGTTGCTAAAGTTCTTACAAATTTCCATATATCCAGCAAAAAAACTAGATAAGGTTTCTCGTTAGTGTGAGTTCTAATATGATCTTTTAAGTTACTGTAATGTTTAAAACATTTCCAACATATTTTGCATTTAAAAGGTTTCTCGTCATTGTGAGTTCGAATATGACTATTTCAATTACTAAGAAGATTTGCAATAATTAAACCACAAATGAAGCCTTAGCAAAAGAAGAGAATGGATAATGTCAAGATTTTCAATTGTTGCTAAAGTTCTTACAAATTTCCATATATCCAGCAAAAAACTAGATAAGGTTTCTCGTTAGTGTGAGTTCTAATATGATCTTTTAAGTTACTGTAATGTTTAAAACATTTCCAACATATTTTGCATTTAAAAGGTTTCTCGTCATTGTGAGTTCGAATATGACTATTTAAATTACTAAGAAGATTTGCAATAATTAAACCACAAATGAAGCCTTAGCAAAAGAAGAGAATGAATAATGTCAAGATTTTCAATTGTTGCTAAAGTTCTTACAAATTTCCATATATCCAGCAAAAAACTAGATAAGGTTTCTCGTTAGTGTGAGTTCTAATATGATCTTTTAAGTTACTGTAATGTTTAAAACATTTCCAACATATTTTGCATTTAAAAGGTTTCTCGTCATTGTGAGTTCGAATATGACTATTTAAATTACTAAGAAGATTTGCAATAATTAAACCACAAATGAAGCCTTAGCAAAAGAAGAGAATGAATAATGTCAAGATTTTCAATTGTTGCTAAAGTTCTTACAAATTTCCATATATCCAGCAAAAAACTAGATAAAGTTTCTCGTTAGTGTGAGTTCTAATATGATCTTTTAAGTTACTGTAATGTTTAAAACATTTCCAACATATTTTGCATTTAAAAGGTTTCTCGTCATTGTGAGTTCGAATATGACTATTTAAATTACTAAGAAGATTTGCAATAATTAAACCACAAATGAAGCCTTAGCAAAAGAAGAGAATGGATAATGTCAAGATTTTCAATTGTTGCTAAAGTTCTTACAAATTTCCATATATCCAGCAAAAAAACTAGATAAGGTTTCTCGTTAGTGTGAGTTCTAATATGATCTTTTAAGTTACTGTAATGTTTAAAACATTTCCAACATATTTTGCATTTAAAAGGTTTCTCGTCATTGTGAGTTCGAATATGACTATTTAAATTACTAAGAAGATTTGCAATAATTAAACCACAAATGAAGCCTTAGCAAAAGAAGAGAATGAATAATGTCAAGATTTTCAATTGTTGCTAAAGTTCTTACAAATTTCCATATATCCAGCAAAAAACTAGATAAAGTTTCTCGTTAGTGTGAGTTCTAATATGATCTTTTAAGTTACTGTAATGTTTAAAACATTTCCAACATATTTTGCATTTAAAAGGTTTCTCGTCATTGTGAGTTCGAATATGACTATTTAAATTACTAAGAAGATTTGCAATAATTAAACCACAAATGAAGCCTTAGCAAAAGAAGAGAATGAATAATGTCAAGATTTTCAATTGTTGCTAAAGTTCTTACAAATTTCCATATATCCAGCAAAAAACTAGATAAGGTTTCTCGTTAGTGTGAGTTCTAATATGATCTTTTAAGTTACTGTAATGTTTAAAACATTTCCAACATATTTTGCATTTAAAAGGTTTCTCGTCATTGTGAGTTCGAATATGACTATTTAAATTACTAAGAAGATTTGCAATATAATTAAACCACAAATGAAGCCTTAGCAAAAGAAGACAATGGATAATGTCAAGATTTTCAATTGTTGCTAAAGTTCTTACAAATTTCCATATATCCAGCAAAAAACTAGATAAGGTTTCTCGTTAGTGTGAGTTCTAATATGATCTTTTAAGTTACTGTAATGTTTAAAACATTTCCAACATATTTTGCATTTAAAAGGTTTCTCGTCATTGTGAGTTCGAATATGACTATTTAAATTACTAAGAAGATTTGCAATAATTAAACCACAAATGAAGCCTTAGCAAAAGAAGAGAATGGATAATGTCAAGATTTTCAATTGTTGCTAAAGTTCTTACAAATTTCCATATATCCAGCAAAAAACTAGATAAGGTTTCTCGTTAGTGTGAGTTCTAATATGATCTTTTAAGTTACTGTAATGTTTAAAACATTTCCAACATATTTTGCATTTAAAAGGTTTCTCGTCATTGTGAGTTCGAATATGACTATTTAAATTACTAAGAAGATTTGCAATAATTAAACCACAAATGAAGCCTTAGCAAAAGAAGACAATGGATAATGTCAAGATTTTCAATTGTTGCTAAAGTTCTTACAAATTTCCATATATCCAGCAAAAAACTAGATAAAGTTTCTCGTTAGTGTGAGTTCTAATATGATCTTTTAAGTTTCTGTAATGTTTAAAACATTTCCAACATATTTTGCATTTAAAAGGTTTCTCGTCATTGTGAGTTCGAATATGACTATTTAAATTACTAAGAAGATTTGCAATAATTAAACCACAAATGAAGCCTTAGCAAAAGAAGAGAATGAATAATGTCAAGATTTTCAATTGTTGCTAAAGTTCTTACAAATTTCCATATATCCAGCAAAAAACTAGATAAGGTTTCTCGTTAGTGTGAGTTCTAATATGATCTTTTAAGTTACTGTAATGTTTAAAACATTTCCAACATATTTTGCATTTAAAAGGTTTCTCGTCATTGTGAGTTCGAATATGACTATTTCAATTACTAAGAAGATTTGCAATAATTAAACCACAAATGAAGCCTTAGCAAAAGAAGAGAATGGATAATGTCAAGATTTTCAATTGTTGCTAAAGTTCTTACAAATTTCCATATATCCAGCAAAAAAACTAGATAAGGTTTCTCGTTAGTGTGAGTTCTAATATGATCTTTTAAGTTACTGTAATGTTTAAAACATTTCCAACATATTTTGCATTTAAAAGGTTTCTCGTCATTGTGAGTTCGAATATGACTATTTCAATTACTAAGAAGATTTGCAATAATTAAACCACAAATGAAGCCTTAGCAAAAGAAGAGAATGGATAATGTCAAGATTTTCAATTGTTGCTAAAGTTCTTACAAATTTCCATATATCCAGCAAAAAAACTAGATAAGGTTTCTCGTTAGTGTGAGTTCTAATATGATCTTTTAAGTTACTGTAATGTTTAAAACATTTCCAACATATTTTGCATTTAAAAGGTTTCTCGTCATTGTGAGTTCGAATATGACTATTTCAATTACTAAGAAGATTTGCAATAATTAAACCACAAATGAAGCCTTAGCAAAAGAAGAGAATGGATAATGTCAAGATTTTCAATTGTTGCTAAAGTTCTTACAAATTTCCATATATCCAGCAAAAAACTAGATAAGGTTTCTCGTTAGTGTGAGTTCTAATATGATCTTTTAAGTTACTGTAATGTTTAAAACATTTCCAACATATTTTGCATTTAAAAGGTTTCTCGTCATTGTGAGTTCGAATATGACTATTTAAATTACTAAGAAGATTTGCAATAATTAAACCACAAATGAAGCCTTAGCAAAAGAAGAGAATGAATAATGTCAAGATTTTCAATTGTTGCTAAAGTTCTTACAAATTTCCATATATCCAGCAAAAAACTAGATAAGGTTTCTCGTTAGTGTGAGTTCTAATATGATCTTTTAAGTTACTGTAATGTTTAAAACATTTCCAACATATTTTGCATTTAAAAGGTTTCTCGTCATTGTGAGTTCGAATATGACTATTTAAATTACTAAGAAGATTTGCAATAATTAAACCACAAATGAAGCCTTAGCAAAAGAAGAGAATGAATAATGTCAAGATTTTCAATTGTTGCTAAAGTTCTTACAAATTTCCATATATCCAGCAAAAAACTAGATAAAGTTTCTCGTTAGTGTGAGTTCTAATATGATCTTTTAAGTTACTGTAATGTTTAAAACATTTCCAACATATTTTGCATTTAAAAGGTTTCTCGTCATTGTGAGTTCGAATATGACTATTTAAATTACTAAGAAGATTTGCAATAATTAAACCACAAATGAAGCCTTAGCAAAAGAAGAGAATGGATAATGTCAAGATTTTCAATTGTTGCTAAAGTTCTTACAAATTTCCATATATCCAGCAAAAAACTAGATAAAGTTTCTCGTTAGTGTGAGTTCTAATATGATCTTTTAAGTTACTGTAATGTTTAAAACATTTCCAACATATTTTGCATTTAAAAGGTTTCTCGTCATTGTGAGTTCGAATATGACTATTTAAATTACTAAGAAGATTTGCAATATAATTAAACCACAAATGAAGCCTTAGCAAAAGAAGACAATGGATAATGTCAAGATTTTCAATTGTTGCTAAAGTTCTTACAAATTTCCATATATCCAGCAAAAAACTAGATAAGGTTTCTCGTTAGTGTAAGTTCTAATATGATCTTTTAAGTTACGGTAATGTTTAAAACATTTCCAACATATTTTGCATTTAAAAGGTTTCTCGTCATTTTGAGTTCGAATATGACTATTTCAATTACTAGCGTGTATAAAGCATTTCGAACAAATAATACATTTAAAAGGTTTCTCGTCAAACAACTTACCAATTGATCTCCTTGAGTATTCAAAGCTAATAATGGTTGTTTCAACGCTTTCCTCGAATACTGATGACCAACATTTCCTTGGAAATACGTCGCAGCAAATTTTTGAAATTTAAACTCACTTAAATCTTCCTCTTCATCTCCACCACCTCCACCGCTTCCCACCACCATTAAATCCCCTTCTCCATCCTCATCACCACGACCAGCTGGTAAATCACCAAAAACTGAAGTTTTACCAGCACGTGCTGAAATTGATTCGTTTGGTAAAAAATCAAACATCGCTTCAACTAATTTCGAATCATCAACAGGTTCATCAAGTCGTTTCTGTGCCGCATCAATACGAGTTTTCTTCTCTTCGACTCGACGTTTTTCAGCTATTTTCGTTTCGTTTTCTTTTAATTCGAGTTGTGTACGTCGTTCGAGATAATGACGTTGGGCAATTTCAGCAGCACGTGTATTTCCGGCACTTTTCAATGCCGCTTCTTCGATCGATTTAAGTGCGAGAAGACGATGTGCAGCGAGTCGTTTTTGGTATGCACGTTGCGCAATTATTTTTCGTACGTGTGATTGGATTTTAACAATTGCGAACCATTTATGACCAGCATTGCGTCGTACAAGAAAACCACGTGCGTGTGCTTGAAGATGGGTGATGGTGCGTCGTAAATGGTGGAGGTGGTGGTGGAGGTGACGTGAGCGGATTTGTGATTGGAGACGGAGAAATCCGCGTACGATTAGAAGATATTTTTGTTGTTGTAGATGCGATTTCCAGTTTTTTTGAATAATAATAGCGGCGCGTTTTAGGCGTGTGAAACGACGACGATATACCCAACCTCGGATTGTCCTAAAACGAAAAAGTATATGTATATAAAATTATGATATAATGAAATTGTGATATTTGTCATTTTTGACATATTTGACATTTGGCCATTGACATTTGACAATTGATAATTTACATTTGACAATTGACATTTGACAATTGATATTTCACAATTGACATTTGATATTTTTGACAATTGGGCAGTAATATTTGTAATTTGACATTTTTGATAATTGACCATTGACAATTGATATTTACATTTGACAATTGACATTTGATATTTCACAATTGACATTTGATATTTTTAACAATTGACCATTGACATTTGATATTTTTGACAATTGACCATTGACATTTGATATTTTTGACAATTGGGCAGTAATATGTGTAATTTGACATTTTTGACTATTGACATTTGACAATTGATAATTTACATTTGACAATTGACATTTGATATTTCACAATTAGCATTTGATATTTTTGACAATTGACCATTGGCATTTGATATTTTTGACAACTGGGCAGTAATATTTGTAATTTGACATTTTTGACAATTGACCATTGACATTTGACAATTGACATTTGATATTTTTGACAATTGACCATTGACATTTGATATTTTTGACAATTGGGCAGTAATATTTGTAATTTGACATTTTTGACAATTGACCATTGACATTTGATATTTTTGACAATTGGGCAGTAATATTTGTAATTTGACATTTTTGACCATTGACATTTGACAATTATTGATAATTTACATTTGACAATTGACATATGTCCATTGTCAAAAGTCAATTGACATTTGACAATTAACATTTGCCAATTGACATTTGATATTTCACAATTGACATTTGATATTTTTGACAATTGACCATTGACATTTGATATTTTTGACAATTGACCATTGACATCTGACAATTGATAATTTACATTTGACAATTGACATTTGATATTTTACAATTGACATTTGATATTTTTGACAATTGACATTTGATATTTTTGACAATTGGGCAGTAATATTTGTAATTTGACATTTTTGACAATTGACCATTGACATTTGACAATTGCCATTTGATATTTTTGACAATTGACCATTGACATTTGATATTTTTGACAATTGGGCAGTAATATTTGTAATTTGACATTTTTAACAATTGACCATTGACAATTGAAATTTGACAATTGACATTTGATATTTCACAATTGACATTTGATATTTTTGACAATTGACCATTGACATTTGGGCAGTAATTTGACATTTTTGACAATTGACCATTGACATTTGACAATTGCCATTTGATATTTTTGACAATTGACCATTGACATTTGATATTTTTGACAATTGGGCAGTAATATTTGTAATTTGACATTTTTGACCATTGACATCTGACAATTGATAATTTACATTTGACAATTGACATTTGATATTTTACAATTAACATTTGATATTTTTGACAATTGGGCAGTAATATTTGTAATTTGACATTTTTAACAATTGACAATTGTCATTTGACAATTGATAATTTACATTTGACAATTAAAATTTGATATTTCACAATTGACATTTGATATTTTTGGCAATTGACCATTGGCATTTGATATTTTTGACAATTGGGCAGTAATATTTGTAATTTGACATTTTTAACAATTGACCATTGACAATTGAAATTTGACAATTGACATTTGATATTTCACAATTGACATTTGATATTTCACAATTGACATTTGATATTTTTGACAATTGACCATTGACATTTGGGCAGTAATTTGACATTTTTGACAATTGACCATTGACATTTGACAATTGACATTTGAAAATTGTCATTAAACAATTGATAATTTACATTTGACAATTGTCAATTCGAGAAACGGTATATCTAAGTGATTTTGTAGCCTTTGAGATGCTCTCTCCGGGTCTATATCCGAGGTTATTATCCCAGTGTCATCTGCGAATGTAGCTGTTATAATATCGTCAGTTTGTGGGAGGTCCGCTGTAAACATCAGGTAGAGTAGAGGACCAAGCACGCTACCCTGAGGGACTCCTGATTTTATTGGGTTATATTCCGAGAGAGTATCATCTACTTTCACTTGGAAGTATCGATCAGTTAAATATGATTTTAAGATGATATAAAATCTATCAGATAAGTGAGTTTTTAATTTATACAAGAGTCCCTCATGCCAGACCCTGTCGAATGCTTGTTGGACATCTAAAAATACTCCAGTACAGTACTCTTTTCTTTCTAAGCTACTTTTAATTTTGTTGACAATTCGGTGGCACTGTTGTACCGTTGAATGATTTCTTCGAAAACCAAATTGATGATTAGGTATCAGCTCGTTTAAGGGCACTGCTTCTTCTATCCTTTTAAGTAATAGTCTTTCAAATACTTTTGACATAATTGGTAGTAGACTAATTGGCCGGTAGGAGCTAGTTTCGGTTGGTGGTTTGCCAGGTTTTGCTACCATAATAATTTGTGCAAGTTTCCACTGCATCGGGTAGTATCCGATCCTCAATATACTATTGAATATAGTTGTTAGTAACACTACCGATTTACGTGGCAGATTCTTTAAGATATCTCCTACTATTAAATCGTGACCAGGTGCCTTGCGAGAATTTAATAGTTTTATTTCCTGCAGTGTCTCTGTCGGAGAGAAGGCTTTAATAGGAGGCGATAACTGGTAAGGAGCATTTAAGAAGTTTTCAATATCATCTTCATTGTTATTTTGCTGTTGGCTGGCAGTGAAAACATTTGTTAGGTGTTCTGCAAAAACTGTGGATTTTTCGGAGTTCGAACGTGGCCATGTTCTGTCATTTTTTCTTAATGGTGGGATTGACATGATTGGTCGTTTAAATTGTTTTGTTGATTTCCATAATGAGTGGTCGTCAGGGGATAGCTGCGTAATATACGAGTGAAAGCTCTCATTTTTCGCATCTTGTAGAACTCTTGTCAGTTGGCGATTTAATCTGTTTAAGTTTCGTTTGTCCAACGGATTTCTGGTTCTTTGCCAGATTCGCCTTTCTGAGATCATTTGCCTGATGTAGAATGGTATATTTTGTTGTTCTTGTTCTTGTCTTTCAGGGGTAGCTATCCAGGAGGCAGATTGAATATTTTGTGTTAGGTACTGTACTACTTCTTCTAGTTCATCACTATTTTTTATGCAGTGGTTGAGACTGATTTTTTCATTTAGAATATCTCGGAATAATTGCCAGTCAGTTCTACTGGTGCATAATTTCGGCACTGAGGTTTTCCTTATTGCGTGTGTACTAACCATAGAGATATTATACATAGAGGGGGCAAGCCAGCCAAAATCGCGTCCGCTCATTAGAAAAAGAAAGAGAACGTCGGTGGTCTTGCATTTCTGTCTCTCCTCGTCACTGATTGGCTGCTTGAAAAGCAGTGTATTAGAGATAGAGATAATTATTTTTTATAAAAAAGAAACAATACATCAACAATCCAATATAGAGTCGATATTCAGGTTCAACACTTCAAAATACAGATGATCTAGTAAAGGATGTAGTACAGAAGATCATCCATCGTTCGCTTTATCGAATGCTGAAAATGATGGGAGAGACCAATCAGCAGAGAGCTAGACAAAGATACAAGACCACTGTGGTTTTCTTTCTCTCTAACGACCGGACGCTTCCACTTACAGGCAGCCGTGTAGCTTGCCTCCTCTATGTATAATATCTCTATGGTACTAACAGTTATGATAATAGGGCTGTGATCTGACGACAAGTCAAAGTTCGATTCAATAGTATTGTGGACGTCAGATATACCTTTTGTTATAGCAAAATCCAGCAAGTCCGGGATTTTATTTAAGTCTGACGGCCAGTAGGTAGGCTCCCCTGTTGATAAGATGTTTAAATTGTTTTGTAGAATTGTTTTGTATAGGGCTCGGCCTTTAGGAGTGGTTAATCTAGAACCAAACGCTGTATGTTTAGCATTCCAGTCTCCTGAAGCTAGAAAACGTGGACCAAAAGAAAGGAAAAGATCCGAATATTCTTCCGATGATATGGCATGGCGTGGAGGGCTGTATACTGCTGCTTTTTTTTTATGGTCAAGCACAAGCACTGCAGGAAAATTCCTTTAAGGCGCTCTGAGAGCGGTGCGTGTGCGAAGAAAGCGATTCACGTTGTTCTTGAATCGTTGAAGGTTATATTCGGTGGGAAATACGGCCTCAGAAAGGCCGTTCCACAAAGAGGATGTCCTCCAGAAGAAAGAGTTCTTAAACAATGATGTTCGAGGAGTATTAAGTTGAACCACATAGGGATGGGCGGAAGTGGTTTGTCGTGTATTTCTGCTATGAATTGCTCTAGGTGGAATCAAGCGGGCAATGTCAGTAGAACACTTGCCATGGAAATATTTGTAAAAGAGGGTCAAATCACCAAGCTGTCTTCGATGTTCTAAGCTGTCGAGGTTCTTGGTTAGCTCGTGGTCACCGATCAGGCGAATGGCTCTCCTTTGGATGGAATCCAACAACCGAAGGGTATGCTTCGGTGCAGAACTCCAGACATGAGAGCAGTATTCCAGTGATGGTCGAATCTGGGCTTTGTAGAGTGTCAAAAGTTGTTGTGGTGTATACAGCTTTTTGGTACGGAAAAGTACTCCGAGTTTCTGAGAAGCTGTCCTGGCGATTGTTACCACGTGATTATGCCAAGACATATCTCCTCCCAGATTGACACCCAGTAAGTTAATAGACGAAGCCAGTGGAATTGCGTGTCCTGCCATGACTATATCTGGTTCTGCAATGTTAACCTTCTTAGAGAAAACTATAGTCAGAGGCCAGTCAAATGTTTCCAGTTTTAAAATTGTCCCTTGTATTTTATTGGTGATATAAGGCTGTAGGACGTAGTGTTTAATGGATGACTTTATAATAATTGCTGAACCTGCGTGAGCTGTTCCATCAGGGTGATAATGTATAGTTCGGTAGCTTTATTACAGTTAGTTCAGTAGCATGACTCTCTGAGATTAGTAAAACATCGATTTTGTTGATTTTTAAGAAACTCTCAATTTCGAGGACATGGTTTTTTAATCCGTTGGCGTTCCATGCAGCAATTCTCAGTGAGGTAGCCATTAGTTTGCTAGTTTGTTTATTACTGTTGTTAGCATGCTTAGAATCATGCTGTTTTGATTTAGTAATTGGGCAAACATGTTCTTAAACTCATCAAGGAAATTTGTTAGTTTAGCTGAAAGTTGGTCTGTGTCATTTGTACTTGGTTGATTTTTCAAGGCTTGTGCATAAGACCCAGCATGACGGTGTATATTTTCTTGTTCAGGAACTTGAGCTAGTGGAGTGTTGGACTCATCATTTGCCATGTATTGCACTCTTGTTTTGTTCCGTTTGTGTCTAAACACACACCAATATGTACAACGTTTTGTGAAACGTTAGCATATAGCATGTTATTTAATATTGCTGTTAAAACAACAAAATTTGTTTTTAACAAGACCATGGTTTTATTTGTCTTGTGGGAGTTGATGATGGTAAATATCTTTCAAAAACTTTGTCCCACAAACTTAAATTTTCAATCTTTTTTAACACTTCTTTTTGGCCTTGATTTTGTTTAGCTACTCGGTTTCCATTATTCTTATATTTCATATTAATCAAGTCTTTGTACATAGTACATCCTTTATAATTGGCCGGGTGCTCACCTCTACATAATGCACATGTCATGGGATTTTCCGCACTTTACGCAGTTGTAAGGTTTTCTGCAATATGATTTACTGTGTCCATAGTCTTGGCAACGTGTGCATTGTATAATGGTTTTCTTAGCTTTCGGAGGTTCAATTTTAATTTTGTTGTGCTCAAGGAATTGAATATTAAATATTTCTTTGTTTTTACTGTGGGGCTCTAGATCTACAAAGTGAAGTGAAAGTGGTTCTTTACTCACTCTGTGCTTGATATTCGTAATATGTCTTGCCTTGTAACCTTGACTTTGAAGGGCATCTTTTATTTCGGATATTGGTATTGAATGATGTAATCCTCTTATAACTACCCTGTAGGCTCTTTCCTTCTTCAGTTGGTATGTATGATGTATAACTTGTTCATTTCTTAAGTGATGGACCAGTTTTCTATAGGTTTCAGAGGTTTTCGGATTTATTTTTATGACATTATTAGCCATTGCTCTTACGGTGTACGATTCTAATGCAGATTTTGAATCATAGCTTGATAATCTGTTACACCATATATAAATATTGGGGGTGGTTTATGAATAACATCTTTATTCTTATTCGTGTTAATTGAACTTTCCTCAGGGTGATTATTACCATCATCTTCAGCAGGAAGTGGTTGGAATCTGTTAGTAGTTTGGATTTCTTCTGTACTATCTTTTGAACTTAGACGTCGCATTCGTTTCCGTTTGTTACTCATTGTTTGCCATGGGTGAGTTTTAGTGGTTTGGTCATCTGTACCTTCTTCTTGACTACTCATTTCATTAACTTCGTTGTGGACGCTGCGTTGCGTAATTTGGGTTGAGCTACTATTTTGATTTGCGCCCAATGTGGCCGCAGGTGTCTGGTTTTGTGGTTGGTAGAAGCCTAGTAATTGATTTTGTTGAATTAATGGTAATTGCATACCTGAATTTGGCTGTCCAGATTGATTTTGAAGATTTATCGGCGTTTGCACATTTGACATTTTTGACAATTGACATTTGATATTTCACAATTGACATTTGATATTTTTGACAATTGACCATTGACATTTGATATTTTTGACAATTGGGCAGTAATATTTGTAATTTGACATTTTTGACAATTGACCATTGACATTTGACATTCTGTCAAACCTGTCAATTGTCAATAAAAGTAATTTGACATTTGTAGGAACTTAAAAGAGTTACCTTTGTAAGATGAGGATTTTTTTGGTTAAAACTCGATCTCGTTCTTGTTCCAAAAATAAATCGTGTGCATCTTTCAAAAACACTTTACTATGACCCAATTGATAATCGGATCGACCTAAAACACTCGAGCAAATTCGTGCGGTTGCTGCTCGACAATCAGTCTTGTGAGCCGGAGGAATACCCGATATTAAAAATCTAAAAAAAAAAAAAATTTTTTTGAGAAAATTTTATATTTTTTAATGGTTAATAATACGAACCTATATCTTTCGACAAATTCCGCAAATGCATGTCGAATTGGATATCCTGCTCTTCGAATTCTAATCGTTTCCATCATTCCTGAATATCTTAATTGTCGGCAACACAGATTTCTATCAAACATCATTGGTCGCTTGAATTCATTGGGTTTAATACAACTAAAAAATAATGGTTGATTAGGATCTTTCTATGGAAACTGTCTTTTTCTATGGAAAAAACAATTTTTTATATGAACAAACTCTTTTCTATGGAAAAACGAACCTTTTCTATCAAGAAACTGTCTTTTTCTATGGAAAAACGAACCTTTTCTATGAAAAAAACAATTTTTGAAGTTATACTTCTATTCAGGCACTCGGTGGAAAAGATTTGTGTGGGGTTAAATGAGAAAAATCATTACATATTGAAACACGTATGGGGACTTTAACACAATTTATTCACAAAATTGTAAAGATACACAGAACTCTGCTGGTTAACGTTTAAACTGACAATACAATGAACTATTATTTGAACTCCCCTTAACTATCTATACATCCCCTTATATAAAACAAAAGAACATTCTGGAATGAACGCGAAACATAAATCGAACTTACTAGAAAGAGAGAGAACATTCTAGAAAAAATAACCTGAAAATAGTCTTTCACGTAAAGGTCTTTATCTTAATCGGTTATTCCGTTACACTGCCCCCTGCTTAGATTCATTCCTCCTGGAATGTTATTGTCTAAATCCCGCACATTCCTTGAACCAGCTAAACCATATTCTTGGAGCTGCTGCACATCTCCACTGTGGTTTCCCTGGTAAGGCGCCAACCGATCATGATGGACCACGACGGGTTTCCCTCTGGGGATTTTCACGATCCGATAAATAACATCATTAATCTTTTTCTTAATGGTATAGGGACCTTCCCAGTTCTTCTGTAATTTCGGGCAAATTCCTCGTCGCCGTCGGGGGTTATAGAGCCAGACTAAATCCCCCACTTGGTAACTCTTTTCCATTGTCCGCGTGTCATGGTACCTCTTCATCCGATCGCTAGATAATTTAAGTTTCCCACGCACCAAGTTGTGAATATTCTTCATTCGATTTTGAAGATCGGTGACATATTCTTCACGGGCCACTTCACCAGGTTTACAGCCAAACACCAAGTCACATGGTAGCCTCATTTCTCTACCAAACAGGACCTTCGCAGGCGTTTGGCCCGTTGATTCATTAATGGCCGATCGAATGGCCATTAGAAATAGCGGAATATGTCGATCCCAATCTCTCTGACACTCTGACACCACCTTTGACAGGTAGTTGGTTATAGTCCGATTCATTCGTTACCCTGGTTCCACCATTCCATCAGACTGAGTGTGCATCGCTGTGGTTCTCGTTTTGTAGATGCCTAATCTTTGGCAAACTTCTTGAAACAGCTTGCTCTCAAAATTTCTCCCCTGGTCTGAATGTAATTCTAGTGGTACCCCAAATCGGCTTACGAATTCCCCAACTAATATATCTGCCAAAGTGGTGGCTTCCTGATTGGGAACTGCATACGGTTCAACCCATTTAGTGAAGTAGTCCATTACAACAAAGATGTACTTATTTCCTACATCGCTTTGTGGAAGTGGCCCCAATACATCTACTGCGATTCTTTCAAAAGGACTTCCGACAAGGTATTGCTGCATTTCCGCCTTCGGTTTTCGATGCGGACCATTACTGGCAGTACATATGGTGCATTTTACGACACCAATCTTTAACATCGTTAGTGCAGTTTACCCAGTAAAATCTATCTCGGACCTTTTGCAGCGTTTTCGTAATACCCAGATGTCCTCCAGAACTGTCATTATGTATCTGTTTTAAAATGTCTGGTACAGCATTTCTTGGGACCACTATTTGTTTCCTTGTTTCTGTGCCCTCGTAATTTTCTATAAGTCTTTGAAGGAGCCCATTGTCCAAAATTAAAGAGTTCCATTGGGCCCAATATGCTTTTAAAGCAGGAGAGGATGAGGATATCTCTCTCCACAACGGACGACGGTCCATTCTTTTCCATTCCCGAATCTTTTTCAGAACGGGATGGTTTTCTTGTTGCTCTGCCAGCATAGAGCTTTCGTCTTCTGGCACAACCTTAACTAATGCAAGTTTTTCCTCGTTCTGCTCCATGCGGGTACAATGGGGGCAATCAGGTCGACATGGTCTTCTGGAAAGTGCATCAGCATTACGATGTCTTGTTCCAGGTCTGTGCTCGATTTCAATATCATATTCCTGCAGTTTTTCGAGCCATCTTGCTATCTATCATTCTGGGTTCCTAAAGCTAAGTAGCCACTTTAAACTGGCATGGTCTGTTCTAATTAGGAATTTTCTGCCATACAGATATTTATAAAAGTGCTCGACGGATTTTACAACTGCTAAGAGTTCTCGCCGAGTCACACAGTAGTTCTTTTCAGCTTTCGATAAAGTTTTGCTGAAGTATCCAACTACTCTTTCTTTACAATCTTGTAGCTGTGACAAGACGGCTCCAATTCCCACATTGCTGGCGTCGGTATCCAGAATAAGCTTACCGTCAGGAAGTGGATAAGCAAGAATAGGGGCAGACGTCAGCTGTTTCTTTAATAGTTCAAAAGCCTTTTGACATTCATCATCCCAACAGAAGGACTTGTCTTGTTCTGTCAAACGAGTCAAGGGTTTGGCTATGTCTCCAAAATTCTTGACATACCGTCGGTAATAGGAGCAAAGACCCAAGAAACTTCGCAGCTGATGTTTGTCGATAGGGATAGGCCATTCTTGAACGGCTTGAATCTTAGCGGGGTCTACAGCAACGCCATCCTTGCTTACGTTATGTCCTAAATAGTTAACCTGACTCTGAAACAAGTGGCATTTCTTAACATTCAATGTTAGATTAGCTTTGTGTAATCTTTTAAAGACTTCTTCTAGGTTATATAGATGTTCCTTAAAGATCTTGCCCATTATGATGATGTCATCCAGATAAACTAGACAAGTTTCCCATGACAAACCCCGGAGGATGTTTTCCATTAGCCGTTCAAACGTCGCAGGAGCATTACAGAGGCCAAACGGAAGGACCGTAAATTGCCATAACCCTGATCCACTGCTAAAGGCAGTCTTTTCTTTGTCTGCAGGATTCATTTTAACCTGCCAGTATCCGCTTTTAAGGTCCAAGGTAGAAAACAAAGTTGAACCTGCCAAAGCGTCGAGGGCATCATCAATCCTTGGCAGAGGATAACTGTCTTTCTTAGTGACATCATTAAGCTTTCGATAGTCGACACAAAACCGCATTGATCCGTCTTTCTTTCTCACTAATACTACAGGAGAAGCCCACGGACTACTGGATGGTTCGACTATGCCATTTTGAATCATTTCTTTAAGGGCTCTATCTGCTTCTTCCTTTTTAACTTGAGGCAGCCGTCGGGGTACCTGTCGAATCGGACGTGCATCGCCAGTATCAATTTTATGTTGGACTATATCAGTTCTTCCAAGTTTATTTTTAGAACCAAATACAGGTTTATAGCGGTAAAGTAGGTCTCTTACCTGTTTTCTTTCTAATTTTGACAAAGAGAAATCTATTTTTGTCATTAATTGTTCGATTCCGTTCGTCTCATCTGTTTCCATAACGTTCACATTGTGAATTACGTCTGTTACTGGTTCTAAAGTTCCTATTTCCGTGTCCTTTCGAAGAAGAACTGGATAATCGTTCAAATTGATGACTCGGATAGGTACCTCTTTGGCAGATCTAACAAGAGTCTTACCAATAAGGAGTCCTTTTCCCAATTTATGGTCATGGTTCTATGGCTCTATCATGGCTGGGGCTCCATCTGGCTCCGGTCCATCTAACCGAGCTGTTACGACACATTCGCAGCTCGCCGGAAGTTCGATATTTCCTCATTACCAGTACTAAGGATACGTCGTTGAAGATCCAAATGAAAACCACAGTGGAGCATAACGTCCATACCCAGAACAACATCTTCATCAACTTCAGCCACCAGCACCGAGTGAACAAGGGAGGTTGAACCAAACTGTAATATCACCTGCATCTCACCGTAGACTCTAGCAGATTCTCCGGTAGCGGTACGCAGTCTCCAACTGGTAGGCAACATCTTTTTCCACATAATGATGGTTGGTCGGATTATAGTTTTCGTAGCTCCAGTATCTACCAGCATGCTGAAGTTCTTTCCGTCGATGAGGCCATCTACATATAAGCTGCCCACATGGTGTCGTAGAGTTGCCAATTTAATGGTGTGAGGGACTTCGGCATTGTTTTCCTGCTGCTGAGGTACTTCAGCAGGAGATTTTTCTTTTTGGGGGCAAGCATTTCTTACATGGCCTAGTTCTCCGCAGTTCCAACACCTCACTGGGCGTCTTCGTTTTGGAGATAATTTCATTAACCTCTGCACTACCGCCTCGATGCCGCTAACGGAATGAACGGCTTGGTTGTAGTTACCGGTGACTTCCCTTAATCGAGCAACTCCACGTGAAGCCTCCGTCGCCGCATCAAACTCCAGGGCAATGGTCAAGGCGTCCACAAGAGACTTCGGCCGCGCTAACCGTACAGCCCGCTGCAACTCGACATCTCGAAGACCATCGGTAAAGGTTTGGACCGCCAGGCACTCCAAGAAATCTTCCGCTGCATTTGGATACGCAAACCGTACCATTCTTGCTACTTTTGCCTCGAACTCCTGGATAGTTTCTCCATTTTTCTGCTTTCGGCTCTTCAACTGCATTCGGTATACCGGTTGTAGATGAGTTTGGCCATAACGCATCTCCAGACGATTCACCAATACTTCGAAATTGTCAGCCTCATCCGGTGTCAATGAATGCAGGACATCTAAAGCCTCGCCTCGCAGAGCTATGGTTAGGGACAATGCCTTCTCCTGGGATGACCATCCATTTGCTCTAGCCGCTGCGTCGAATTGTTTTAGGTAATTTGGCCAGGAAGTCTTCCCGTCGAAGGTCGTGGGTTTCATGGTCGTTCGTACCTGGGTCGCCTCTCTGTTTTCTCGTCGTTCGACGTCTACGTGGCAGGTTTCCATTCGTTCTGCATCTCCGTCGCCGTGGTGGATGACTTGGTTTCGGCAACTAGCTTCCAGTTCTCGTCTAAGCTTCCCTAACTCGGACTGCACTTGCTGGTTGATCTCTTCTCGCAAGTTGGCCACTTGCTGATTTTGCTCGTCCCGCATGTTAGACATTTGCTGATTTTGCTCGTCCCGAAGATGCGATATTTGCTGGGAGAACGAACTGGATAACTCTTCTGATAAGGTAGACATCCGTTGTGATAGCTGTGACATATCTTCGCGCTGGCTTATTATCTGTTGCGACAGCTGGGAAAATTGTTGCGTCTGATTCTCCTGCTGGCTCGTTATTCGTTGTGATAGCTCCTCCTGCAGCCGGGAAAGTTGTTGGGCTTGTTCTTCTTGTTGGCTCGCCAATCGTTGTGATAACTGGGACATATCTTCGCGCTGGCTGCTCATTTGACTGGACAACTGGGACAGTTGTTGCGTTTGTTCTTCTTGCAGACGGGAAAGTTGTTGAGTCTGTTCTTGTTGCAGTCGGGAAATTGCTTTTTGAACCAAAAAAAAAATTGAAAATTTAAGTTTGTGGGACAAAGTTTTTAAAAAATATTTACCAACATCATCAACGCTCACAAGACGAATAAAATCATGGCTTTGCTAAAAGCAAATTTTGTAGTCTAAAATACCGTCACATGGTTGCAGTATATCCTGCACTATGCTATCCAGGCGCGTGCATAGAAGTATAACTTCTGCCGGCAGTCCCACTGACTGCCACGCTAGTTTTTTTATATGAACAAACTCTTTTCTATGGAAAAACGAACCTTTTCTATGAAGAAACTGTCTTTTCTATGGAAAAACTGCCTTTGCTAAATAATCTATCATGGGGGTTCTAAGGGGCTAAACTCACCGAATAAAAAACGGCTGACAAGATGATAATGTTCGCATAAGCGAATCCAAACTCTTTTTGAACTGCGTGGAAAGAGTAGGAGTGCGTTTCCGTGTTTCCACTCCCATTCCAATATCATCAGCGAAGATTTCCTGTAGGAATCGGTTTTGACTGGCATGCACCACGTGTAGTAAATCTGGACTGAAAGTATCGCGATTTTTATCGAGAAAACCACGAGTGTCGTAGAAAACAACACCCGCAAAGTGATTCAAACCAAAACTGGTGTTGATATCGGAACGTGGTTTTAAATAGTTTCGATGACGGTGATGTTGTTTATGTAGTTTAGCTAGGAATGTTTGATCGGTACCTTTTGGGAATTTACCTATGGAAAAAATATATAATATTATAAAAACTAATTAGAATTTTGGATTTGTGAGAAAATTTCCTTTCTTTTGATAGGTTATAACTTTATGTACGTTAATAAATAAAAAAGTTACGAGGGAATTATAAATTTTAACAAAAATTTTGTAATTCCCCCGTATATTGAAAATTATAAAAGATATGAAAAAACTAATTGAAATTTTTGATTTTTAAAAAAATTTCCTTTCTTTTGATAGGTTATAACTTTATGTATGTTAATAAATAAAAAAGTTACGAGGGAATTACAAATTTTAACAAAAATTTTGTAATTCCCCCGTATATTGAAAACAATAAAAGATATGAAAAAACTAATTGGATTTTTGGATTTTTAAGAAAATTTCCTTTCTTTTGATAGGTTATAACTTTATGTACGTTAATAAATAAAAAAGTTACGAGGGAATTACAAATTTTAACAAAAATTTTGTAATTCCCCCGTATATTGAAAATTATAAAAGATATGAAAAAACTAATTGAAATTTTTGATTTTTAAAAAAATTTCCTTTCTTTTGATAGGTTATAACTTTATGTATGTTAATAAATAAAAAAGTTACGAGGGAATTACAAATTTTAACAAAAATTTTGTAATTCCCCCGTATATTGAAAACAATAAAAGATATGAAAAAACTAATTGGATTTTTGGATTTTTAAGAAAATTTCCTTTCTTTTGATAGGTTATAACTTTATGTACGTTAATAAATAAAAAAGTTACGAGGGAATTACAAATTTTAACAAAAATTTTGTAATTCCCCCGTATATTGAAAATTGTAAAAGATATGAAAAAACTAATTGAAATTTTTGATTTTTAAAAAAATTTCCTTTCTTTTGATAGGTTATAACTTTATGTATGTTAATAAATAAAAAAGTTACGAGGGAATTACAAATTTTAACAAAAATTTTGTAATTCCCCCATATATTGAAAACTATAAAAGATATGAAAAATCTAATTGGATTTTTGGATTTTTAAGAAAATTTCCTTTCTTTTGATAGGTTATAACTTGATGTACGTTAATAAATAAAAAAGTTACGAGGGAATTACAAATTTTAACAAAAATTTTGCAATTCCCCCGTATATTGAAAACTATAAGAGATATGAAAAAACTAATTGAAATTTTGGATTTTTGAGAAAATTTCCTTTCTTTTGATAGGTTATAACTTTATGTACGTTAATAAATAAAAAAGTTACGAGGGAATTACAAATTTTAACAAAAATTTTGTAATTCCCCCGTATATTGAAAATTATAAAAGATATGAAAAAACTAATTGAAATTTTTGATTTTTAAAAAAATTTCCTTTCTTTTGATAGGTTATAACTTTATGTATGTTAATAAATAAAAAAGTTACGAGGGAATTACAAATTTTAACAAAAATTTTGTAATTCCCCCATATATTGAAAACTATAAAAGATATGAAAAATCTAATTGGATTTTTGGATTTTTAAGAAAATTTCCTTTCTTTTGATAGGTTATAACTTGATGTACGTTAATAAATAAAAAAGTTACGAGGGAATTACAAATTTTAACAAAAATTTTGCAATTCCCCCGTATATTGAAAACTATAAGAGATATGAAAAAACTAATTGAAATTTTGGATTTTTGAGAAAATTTCCTTTCTTTTGATAGGTTATAACTTTATGTACGTTAATAAATAAAAAAGTTACGAGGGAATTACAAATTTTAACAAAAATTTTGTAATTCCCCCGTATATTGAAAATTATAAAAGATATGAAAAAGCTAATTGAAATTTTTGATTTTTAAAAAAATTTCCTTTCTTTTGATAGGTTATAACTTTATGTATGTTAATAAATAAAAAAGTTACGAGGGAATTACAAATTTTAACAAAAATTTTGTAATTCCCCCGTATATTGAAAACAATAAAAGATATGAAAAAACTAATTGGATTTTTGGATTTTTAAGAAAATTTCCTTTCTTTTGATAGGTTATAACTTTATGTACGTTAATAAATAAAAAAGTTACGAGGGAATTACAAATTTTAACAAAAATTTTGTAATTCCCCCGTATATTGAAAATTGTAAAAGATATGAAAAAACTAATTGAAATTTTTGATTTTTAAAAAAATTTCCTTTCTTTTGATAGGTTATAACTTTATGTATGTTAATAAATAAAAAAGTTACGAGGGAATTACAAATTTTAACAAAAATTTTGTAATTCCCCCATATATTGAAAACTATAAAAGATATGAAAAATCTAATTGGATTTTTGGATTTTTAAGAAAATTTCCTTTCTTTTGATAGGTTATAACTTGATGTACGTTAATAAATAAAAAAGTTACGAGGGAATTACAAATTTTAACAAAAATTTTGCAATTCCCCCGTATATTGAAAACTATAAGAGATATGAAAAAACTAATTGAAATTTTGGATTTTTGAGAAAATTTCCTTTCTTTTGATAGGTTATAACTTTATGTACGTTAATAAATAAAAAAGTTACGAGGGAATTACAAATTTTAACAAAAATTTTGTAATTCCCCCGTATATTGAAAATTATAAAAGATATGAAAAAACTAATTGAAATTTTTGATTTTTAAAAAAATTTCCTTTCTTTTGATAGGTTATAACTTTATGTATGTTAATAAATAAAAAAGTTACGAGGGAATTACAAATTTTAACAAAAATTTTGTAATTCCCCCATATATTGAAAACTATAAAAGATATGAAAAATCTAATTGGATTTTTGGATTTTTAAGAAAATTTCCTTTCTTTTGATAGGTTATAACTTGATGTACGTTAATAAATAAAAAAGTTACGAGGGAATTACAAATTTTAACAAAAATTTTGCAATTCCCCCGTATATTGAAAACTATAAGAGATATGAAAAAACTAATTGAAATTTTGGATTTTTGAGAAAATTTCCTTTCTTTTGATAGGTTATAACTTTATGTACGTTAATAAATAAAAAAGTTACGAGGGAATTACAAATTTTAACAAAAATTTTGTAATTCCCCCGTATATTGAAAATTATAAAAGATATGAAAAAGCTAATTGAAATTTTTGATTTTTAAAAAAATTTCCTTTCTTTTGATAGGTTATAACTTTATGTATGTTAATAAATAAAAAAGTTACGAGGGAATTACAAATTTTAACAAAAATTTTGTAATTCCCCCGTATATTGAAAACAATAAAAGATATGAAAAAACTAATTGGATTTTTGGATTTTTAAGAAAATTTCCTTTCTTTTGATAGGTTATAACTTTATGTACGTTAATAAATAAAAAAGTTACGAGGGAATTACAAATTTTAACAAAAATTTTGTAATTCCCCCGTATATTGAAAACTATAAAAGATATGAAAAAGCTAATTGAAATTTTTGATTTTTAAAAAAATTTCCTTTCTTTTGATAGGTTATAACTTTATGTATGTTAATAAATAAAAAAGTTACGAGGGAATTACAAATTTTAACAAAAATTTTGTAATTCCCCCGTATATTGAAAACAATAAAAGATATGAAAAAACTAATTGGATTTTTGGATTTTTAAGAAAATTTCCTTTCTTTTGATAGGTTATAACTTTATGTACGTTAATAAATAAAAAAGTTACGAGGGAATTACAAATTTTAACAAAAATTTTGTAATTCCCCCGTATATTGAAAACTATAAAAGATATGAAAAAACTAATTGAAATTTTGGATTTTTGAGAAAATTTCCTTTCTTTTGATAGGTTATAACTTTATGTACGTTAATAAATAAAAAAGTTACGAGGGAATTACAAATTTTAACAAAAATTTTGTAATTCCCCCGTATATTGAAAACTATAAAAGATATAAAAAAAACTAATTGGAATTTTGGATTTCTGAGAAAATTTCCTTTCTTTTGATAGGTTATAACTTGATGTACGTTAATAAATAAAAAAGTTACGAGGGAATTACAAATTTTAACAAAAATTTTGTCATACCCCCGTATATTGAAAACTATAAAAGATATGAAAAAACTAATTAGAATTCTGGATATTTAGAGAAAATTCTATTCGTAGCTGTCAATTTCGTATAACTTTCAATAACATTTTTGTATTTTCGTGTTTTCTGTGTAAAAAAAATTTGTTTTTAATTGAAAATTAGTGAAATTATCGTTAATAAGAGTGTCTGTGATAATTTTAATAGTTTTAACAATGTATTATTATACAAATAAGCTTTAAATTAAATATCATAAAATTAACAGAATAACCTATATAGGAAAAGGCCAGTTTATGACATATATCAACCATCGAGAAGATTCTATTAGTAGCTGTCAATTCCGTATAGCTTTAGATAACTCTGCTGTATTTTCGTGTTATTTGTGTGAAAAAACTTGGTTTTTAATCGAAAATTAGTGAAATTATCGTTAATAAGAATCTTTATTTTCGTTTATATAACTCGTTTTATGTGGTTTTTGTGTAATTAGTGCTATAAGTGATAGTTAAATAGTACCCTTCTATCGGTATTTAATAATAGTTTCAATTGAGTCGTTTTTTCAAGTTTTGATGGTTTAATATGTAAGTAAAACTCGATTTTATTGTTAAATAAACATTTCTACATAGTTTTAACAATATATTATTGTATAAATTTGTATACATGATTAATATTAGAAAATTTACCGAGTAACTCATATAGGTAAAGGCCATTTTTTGACATATATCAACCATCGAGAAAATTCTATCGGTAGTCAATCAGTTACGTATACCTTTCGATAATTTCGTGTTTGTTTGTTAACAAAATCTGTTTTTGTTTCGAAAATTAGTGAAATTATGATTAATAAGAGTGTCTATCGTGATTTATATAATTTGGTTTATTTAATTATTGCTAGAAGTGATTTTAAATACTATACCGTTATCGTTATGTGAAAACAGTTAAATTTGAGTGTGTTTTTCAAGTTTTGATGGTTTAAAATGTAAGTGAAATTTGATTTAATTGTATTATAAACATTTTTGCATAGTATGAACTTTTTTAAATCGTACATTAGCCTTAATTATAAATAATTGCCAATGGTTTTATGTAAAAATTATTAGATGTCAAGGTCAAGTTAAGGTTATTGGCATTTTAAAATTTCAAAGTTCGATAACTTTTTTATTTGTAAACGTACATAAAGTTATAACCTATCAAAAGATAGGAAATTTTCTCAGAAATTTAAAAATGTAACTATTGTTTTTATAACTTTTTTAGTTTTCGATATACGAGGGAATTACAAATTTTAATAAAAATTTTGTAATTCCCCCGTATATTGAAAACTATAAAAGATATGAAAAAATTAATTGAAATTTTGGATTTTTGAGAAAATTTCCTTTCTTTTGATAGGTTATAACTTTATGTACGTTAATAAATAAAAAAGTTACGAGGGAATTACAAATTTTAACAAAAATTTTGTAATTCCCCCGTATAGTGAAAACTATAAAAGATATGAAAAAACTAATTGAAATTTTGGATTTTTAAGAAAATTTCCTTTCTTTTGATAGGTTATAACTTTATGTACGTTAATAAATAAAAAAGTTACGAGGGAATTACAAATTTTAACAAAAATTTTGTAATTCCCCCGTATATTGAAAACTATAAAAGATATGAAAAAATTAATTGAAATTTTTGATTTTTAAGAAAATTTCCTTTCTTTTGATAGGTTATAACTTTATGTACGTTAATAAATAAAAAAGTTACGAGGGAATTACAAATTTTAACAAAAATTTTGTAATTCCCCCTATATTGAAAACTATAAAAGATATAAAAAAATTAATTCAAATTTTGGATTTTTGAGAAAATTTCCTTTCTTTTGATAGGTTATAACTTTATGTACGTTAATAAATAAAAAAGTTACGAGGGAATTACAAATTTTAACAAAAATTTTGTAATTCCCCCGTATATTAAAAACTATAAAAGATATGAAAAAAATAATTGAAATTTTGGATTTTTAAGAAAATTTCCTTTCTTTTGATAGGTTATAACTTTATGTACGTTAATAAATAAAAAAGTTACGAGGGAATTACAAATTTTAACAAAAATTTTGTAATTCCCCCGTATATTGAAAACTATAAAAGATATGAAAAAACTAATTTAAATTTTGGATTTTCAAGAAAATTTCCTTTCTTTTGATAGGTTATAACTTTATGTACGTTAATAAATAAAAAAGTTACGAGGGAATTACAA